>CAKNWW010298489.1:0-12629 GCA_932074435.1 Andricus kollari | reverse complement strand
ACAATATATATTTTTATCTTATATATTTATACCTTATATTTTTTTGTATGTTCATTTTTATTGAACATTAATTCGAAGTTCGTATTCATGAACTGCATAATATTATTGGCATAATATATTTGGCATAATATTAATATTACTAATTGCACATGCCAGAAGAGTTTTATTCCTTTTGCAATTTTAATTATTATTATTCATATTATAATTTACATTAATTTTGTAATTATAATATCCATTATTCATATTTACAATTTCACACCACTTTCTTCATCCACAGAAAAATTATTTTGTACAAATTGATAGCTTGTAAAGGTTCCAATAAGTGTTTCACAATTCTAACGTATATAGATTTTGAGGATATTAAAATTATTATATTGTTCACTTGTAAAAACTGCAAAGTTTTATTGTACCTTTCAAGAGAAAAAAAAATATTCTAAACCACGTGTTTACAAAATGTTTATTCCACCAATTTTAAATCCCATCGACTTTCCTTTTTTTGTACTGTTCGATTATTTTTATTTATTTAATAACTTTTTATTAAGTTTTATTTAGTTTCCATTTTGAATCCATTCACTCATTGACAATAAACTAAATTTTACATGATTTTTATTAATATTTTTTAGTTCTATTTCATACTACATTTGAATCTCGCGCATATCCCGATCTCTCCCGAATGGTCCCGAACCAAAACATCCATAAAAAATGACGCCCCCAAGTAGGCACACGCGTTTTCTATTGAATGCTGCATCCAGTGTATTATATATATATCAGTGGTTCATACACATTTAGCCCTGATCCAATCCATACCAGGTCTAGCCGAAAAACGTTCAATTTTCGTCCAACTCGCGCATGCCAGCACCACGGCCATCTTGGTTACCATTCAACACAGCCGCCAGCTGTACACTTATACAATATGGCGGTGTAGCTAATATCGTTGCTGATTGGTTGCTCATGTGGATTGGATCATGCCTTCAGCACTCCAAAGAGATTTCGAAACCATCGTTTTGATTTCGATGCCTGAATTTGGCAATAACAGTAAGTAATTGTGCTCTTTATTCTCATTAAAAAAAATCTGACTCGAATCAGGCTCATTTTATTGAACAGTCAGTACAATGTTGCATTGGCCCCTGGTTTGTATGTAAAAGCATGTATTTCAGGGGCCAACAAAGGTTCTTCGCTCCTTTTTTATATGAAGTCCCCTCTTGATCGGTTCGTCAAAAATATATGTTACTAATCAGCGTTCGCTTATTTTATGAGAAAAAAATGAAGGTGGCCCTTGTTGAATAACATAGTTAAAAAAATTTTTGAAAAATAAAAATCATTTTTTTTTGCCCTTTATAAATAACGCAATTCATCTGGGATTTTTCTGTAGTGTTGTCCCTACTATCCCCACAACATATATTTTCTTCGTTAAAATCGGTTGAGCCGCTTTCCAGAAAAATTGATTTTTCGATTTTTCTATTTTCGACTATAATGTCTCAAAAATTTAGCTAGAGCCTTTGCAGATCTTTTCTGGTTGAACAAATTTTGTTTTCTCATTTTGTTTCGTCTTTTGTGTCGTTTTTCCAGAAATTTAATTTTTTTATTTTTATTTTTTGCAATTGAAAAATACTACACGCCCTTTCTAAAAATTATAAATAACAAATTTGTACATCCTCTTTGAGCGAACAAGTTTACCTATTTTTTTTTTTCTCTTGTGTCGTTTTCCAAATCAGTACCAGCTTGAGATGCAGAAATAAATATGATATACATTTGATATAATAATGTTGAACATAATGTAAAAAAGTTTAGATTTTGGAAAAAATCGAGTGCGAAGCACGAGATTCGTTATGAGAATGTGTTGGTCAAAGCCAAAGGAGCTTTACCAAAAGAGAATTCACAATCATCAAATTATAGTTGTGGATGATTTGACCTTTAATTTTATTAAAGTATAGCATTGGGTATCTGAAATGTACCGTAATAAAATAATATACGTGTCACCGCTATGCAGTAGTTCATTTATTACGTCTAGACTTTTCGGCTCGCAGGTTGAAATAAGCCTGAAAGAACCATTTTCGTTACGTATTGGCAATTATAAGGAAAACCTTGTCGCACTCTCTCTTACTCAGGCAATAGACGTTAGGGTTAGTTTAAGCGACAACGCATCTGCGATGCGTCCTTTTACCTGAGTTAGTCTTCTGACAAATTTCCTCGATCGCGGTTGTCGAGAGCAAAACTTTGTATCTCACAACTTGCCTATGTCCTTGTGTTATATTAATAAATACATTTTCTGTGTGAAGCGTAATAACCCTGGCTTTTTATTTATTTTTATATCAAAGTAAATATTCAACAGGTTATGGGCCCAGCACGCTTCCACTGCGCGAGTGTATTTATAGTGATTAATCTAAAAAGACAAAAACTTTGCAAGGCATAGATTGTGAGCGTGTGTTGTTTTTTTTCTGAGTGTCGTATCTACAGTGCAGTGTTTTAGCGATTTCTTTCATCATGGCTGATAAAGAATCAAAATTAGTTGAGCTGAACGAAACTAATTACACCATTTGGAAGTTTGGTGTTACACTTGCTCTGGGATCGGCTGATCTCATGGGTCATATAGATGAGACTGAAGCAGAGCCGGACAAAGAAAAAAAAAGTGACAAGTGGAAAAAGTGGAAATGTGCGTCAATCAAAGCGATGGAAATTATAGAAGGTTCGGTTGAAATGCAGTTTCACTCGTGTTTAATAAATTGCACAACTCCAAAAGAAGTTTGGGACAAACTTAAAAATCGTTTTGGAGAAGTTAGTGAGGACGAGAAACAAAGTGCGTGGCAAAAATTTTATGACTTTCGCGTTGCCGACGGTGTAAATATATCACAGCAACTCGAAAATGTTGAGTATATTTGCAAGCAGCTCGTCGATTCGGGTGACAAGCCATCTGAAATCGCGAAGCAGTCTAAAATTGTATGTAGTTTACCACCAAAGTTTTCAACGTTTCGCATGGCATGGGAGTGTACACCTCAAGCTGATAGAAAAACGGATACACTGATAAGCCGGCTGATCCGTGAAGACAAGCGTCTGTGTGACACAGAGGAAAGCATTGCCTCTCTTGATTTACAAACTCAAGCGTTAAGTGTAAAGAAAAGTGATAAAAGTGGATCATAAGAAAAGAATTGAGAATTTGAAAAAACGAACGAAGTGCGCGATCTGTAAACAAAAAGGACACTGGGCGCGAGAGTGTCCGAATAAAAATAGCAAAGGTGAAAATTCAGAGAAAACAGAGTCATCATATATAGCCGCCGATTTTTCACCGAACTCAACGACTCAAGCAAGATTCGATTTGTGAAAATCGCCGATGATAAAATTCTTCTAGCGATCGGCGAGGGCACAATTATGATTCGCGAGCAAGTGAACGGAGAAACGGTTGTACGAGAGATGCAGAACGTGTTATTAGTCCCAGAACTCCGAAGAAATCTTTTTTCTATCGGTAGAATAAACGACAAGAAGTTCTGGTTTCACTCGTTTCAAAATCATTGTGAAATGCGCGATAAAAACGGAAAGCTAACGTCGCGAGGTGAAAGATACGGCAAACTTTTTAAAATGAATTTTGAAGTCGAATTTCCCGAAAAGTGCAATGTGGCTGAGTCAATGCAAAATATGCTAAAGCTTTGGCATGAGAGACTTGGGCACGTTAATTTTCGGGCAGTGATAAAAACTAATAAATTGCTCGCGGATCGCGATTAAAGTGCTGAAAAAGATAGCGATCTTTTTTGTGAATCTTGCGTAATCGGTAAACAAACCCGCAAGCCGCATCCAACTGTGAAAGCTGTACATAACTTCAAGCCGGGAGAAAAGATACATACAGATGTGTGCGGTCCAATTAAGGTCGGATCTCCGCGGGCCTCGCGGTTTTTTTTATTATTTCAAGATGAGTGCACAAGTTTTCGTAAAATATATTTTTTGAGACACAAATCGGAAGTGTTCGAAAAATGTAAAGGCTTTGATAGGTTTGTGAATACGCAGACTGACAATAAAATCAAGGTTTTGCGATCTGATAACGGCCGCGAATATACTTTTGAAGAATTTCGTAAGGATACAGCAAGCAGAGGTATAATTCATGAATTCTCATCGCCTTATATTCACGAGCAGAATGGCCGCGCCAGGATCTTACTTAGAAAAAAAGGTAAATGTAAGCGAAAACACGAAAAACATCCCTTATCGTGATGCAGTTGGCTCACTACTATTCGTGGCTCGAGTCTGTCGCCCAGACATCGAATTCGCGGTTAATTACCGGAGTCAATTTTTAAACTCATACGATGAAAAACACTGGCAAGCAGTTAAACGGATCATTCGGTACTTCATAGGCACGCGCGATCACGGTATAATGTTGGGAAAGAGTGGGAGTAGTTTCGAAGTTTTAGGGTACATTCACACAGATTATGCCGGATGCGTAGAAACGCGTAGATCGAGAAGTGGTTTTATTTTTATGCTTAATAGCGGGCCAATTTCTTGGTCTAGCCAGAGACAAAGTATCGTGGCATTGTCTACCGCCGAGGCAGAGTACATTGCCGAACCACGGCTTAAGATGGCGGCATCCGGCTAGGTTGCCACACTGTCTCTGGACCCACTGTAAGTTTGCAACGTTCGCAGAGCCTCTTGCAGAAAAGCGTTGAAATACAAGATTTACAAATGGCGGCGCCCGTAGTGTAAGCCGGGTGTAAAGTAACACACACATGCTTGTCCCAAAACACAGATTTTGACGAATGTGTGTACCTGCATGTATTAAGATCTATATACATGCATGAATGTTCCCGCAAGAGGCGCTGAGAGCAGTGCAAACTAACTAAATCCGAATCCACGCGTCATAATTTTCCGGGAGTGGGGTCTCATACTACTTCGTGGTTGAGCTTACCATTTGAAAATTTAATTTTTCGCAAAAATTATTAGATTAAACAATTTTTCCCTCTGCATTCGTCCGTCCATTTAAAAAAAGGGTACCGCTTAGTGTCAACGAAATATTTCATTCGAATCAAGTGATTACTTACAAGGGGGGTTAGGTGGGTGTCCGGCGCCGATTTTTTTGTTACTTTGCAGGTGAAAAGAGGATCCTAGACTATGAAAAAATAAATAAAAATTTTTGGCAAACGTTCACATGTAGGGGTTGAAATCAACCCCAACAATGTTAGCGGCTTGAATGTTGGTGGCGGAAGTGAGAACGTGTTAAGTGACAGGTGGTGAGAGGATTTTACAAAATTTGTGTGGAAGGTGTCAGTGGAGTGTGAAGGTGGAAGCCTAGGAGGTGAGTAGGGTTGTGTGGGGTGAATTGGGCAGGTAAAAAGTAATTTTCAGCGTAGGAGGGAGGTGGGATTCAGCTAGTTAGAGAAACTGAGGTTAGGTTGGCAAGGAGACGGGGGAGTTTGGGGTCAGGAGTTTGGGGTCAGGAGTCTGGGGCCTTCGAGGGGTCAAAGGTGGTTTACGCAGAGTTGGGAGATCTCAAGGGAGCGAAAGGGGTGTATGCAAGGGCTGTGAGGAATTTAATGAAAAAAAAGGAAAATTTGGCGGCAATAGAAGGCACTATTCTCCAGAGACATTTGTCGGTTGCGGAGGGGACTGCATGGAGAGGTCCCAGTTACCGACGGCAGAGCGGGAGGTGGGTAGTGAAAGTGCTGGTAGTGCGAGTAGTGAAGTCGACGGGGAGGAAATTTTCCACGTGCCACGACGGCCAACAGTGCGTGGTCAGGTTTCGAGCAGCGCGTCGGGGAGAGGGAGAAAACGGGACGAAGGTAGCGAGAAGATAAAAGAGAGAGCGTAAAGCGCAAGTGACGGGGAGGATCTCTTGAAGAGGAAGAGAGACAGCCAAAAGAGTCCGGAGAAAAGCGAGGTAGCGAGCCCGTTTAAAAAAAGCGGGAGGATACGTGGGTCATCCCCCCCCCCTCTCCAAAAAATGGAGGGAAAGTCGGAGAAAGAGGCTCTCGAGATGCTACTAGGCGAGATCAGGGGGCTCAGGGAGGACGTAAGGGGAAGTAAGGAGCAGATGGAAGGCATGAGGGAGAATTTGAGAATCAGAGATGAGAAGTGGGAAAAAGAGATGAAAGAGCTGAGGGAGAGTAGAAGGGTTAGAGAGGAGTAGGAAAGAAAAAGACGGTAAAATAAAGCAGATGGAAGAGAAGATTAGGGGGTGGAAGGAAAGGACGCAGAAAAGGCTTAAAAAGGTGGAGGGCAGGGTGGAAATGAAAGTAGTTGAAGGGGGTGCGGGGGGGCGAGATTAAAGGTATTTGGGGGAGGGTAGGGAATATGATAGAAGAGAAAGTGGGAGAGCGCAGGAATGAAAAGGAGGAGAGGGCGGATAAGGAAAGGATAAGGGCAATGGAGATGAGAATAGAGAGAAGAGAGAAGGAGGACAGGAGAAACAATATTGTGATAAGAGGGTTGAAAGTTAAAGCGCGGGGAATAAAGGGAGATAAGGAAGCGGAGGAAGGAGAAGGAAGTGGCGGTTGTGGAGTTGGAGAGCTGGGAAGAAAAGTTGGGGGTAATGCGAAATAAGAATAAGATAAAGGATAGGGGGTTTTCATCGATCACGATTTAACGATAAAGGAAAGGGATGTGCAGAGAATGCTGTACGACAGGGCTAGAAGAGAGAGGAGTGAAGGGAGATCGGCGAAGGTAGGATATAAGAAAATAAGAATAGACGATAAAATGTGGGTGTAGGACGAGGAAAAAGAGGTGTTCAAGGAAGTACAGGGGAATTTATTTCGTAGAAAGTAGGGGGTGGGGCTGATGCAGGGTAAAGGAGTAGTGAAGGTGCTATACTGGAATATAGCAGGGATAAAGAAGAAGGATGAGGAATTCTGAAGGTATATACAAGAGTTTGATGTTGTGGGAATGGTAGAGACGTGGATAGAAAGAAAGGAATGGGATAGAATAGAGCCAAAGCTGCCAAGGGGGTATAGGTGGAGACTCCAGGAGGCGGTCAGAATGAAGAAGAAAGGAAGAGCTAGTAGGGGAATTATAACGGGTGTTAGAAAAGGATTAGAGGAAGTAGTTCATGGAGAGGAAGATGGGGAGGGAGTGCGCATAAGAGAAGTAAAGATAGGAGGGATAACGTGTAAGTTTGTGAGAGTGTACAATAAGGGTGGGATGGAAAGAATTAAAGAAAAGGTGGAAGACTTGCTAGGCGAAAGAGAGGAGGGTGTGTTGGAACTGGGTGGGGACTTTAATGCGAGGATGGGGAGGTAAGGGGGCCTTTACAGGGAAGGGGAGAGCTTCGAAATGAAATCGAAGGATAAGATAATAAATAAGGAGGGGGAGATTCTAAGGGACTGGATGGAGGATAGAGGCTGGGCGGTGGGGAATGGTATGGCAACTGGGGACGAAGACGGAGAATACACATATGTAAGTAAGGTGGGGGTATCGGTGATAGACTATGTAGTCATGAATATGAAAGGGTGGGAGGAGACGGAAAGATTCGCAGTAGATGGGAGGGTAGAATCAGACCATCAGCCATTAGGGTTATGGGTAAGGGGCGAGAGCGGCGGAAGACAAGGAGGTGAAGAAGAGTCGAATGGGGGAGAGGGTGAGCTGGTCGACGGAGGCGATAGATAGGTATAAGGAGCAGTTAGGGAAGTTACGCTTTGAAGGGGAGTCGGTGAAAGAGATATGGGAGGATATAAAAGAGAAAGTGAAAAGTTGCGTGCAAAAGAAGGAATTCAAAAAGAAGAAGAAAGGAATGGTGAAGTCGTGGTGGGATAGGGAATGTAAGAAGATGAAAATGAAGGTGAAGAGGAAGTACAAGAAGTGGAAAGAGGGCATAGCGAAAAGGGAGGAGTACGTATAAATAAGAAAGGAGTTTAGATTGATGTGTAAGAAGAAAAAACAGGAAAAGGAGAAAGATCTGGAAGAGGAGTTAGGAAATGTAAAGAAAGAGGGAGATGTCTGGAAGATAATAAATAGGTTTAGAAAGCGTAGAGTAGGGTTAAGCGAGAAGATAGGCTGTTTAGTACACAAGAGGTTAGGGAGAGGCTGAAGGAGGTTGTGAAGAAAGTATGGAGGGGGGAGGGATTCCCAGGAGGGTGGAGAGAAGGGTTAATAGTCCCACTATATAAGAAAGGAGATAGGAATAGACAGGAAAATTATAGAGGGATTACGCTAATGAATACGGCGTATAAAGTATACACGATGGTGGTGGCGGAGAGGCTGCGGAAGGATGTCGAGGGGAAAGGAATATTGCCGGAGACGCAGGCGGCTTTAAGGCGGGTAGGAGTACTATCGACAATATCTACGTTCTGCAGCACGTGGTGGATAGTGAATTAGCGAAGAAAGGGTCGAGAGTGTACGCGTTTTTCGTAGATCTCAAAGGCGCGTTTCCTTCGGTGGAAAGGGGAAGGTTGTGGGAGGCGATGGAGGATAGGGGAGTGGAGAGAGGCCTAATCGAGAGGGTAAGGAAGATATATGAAGAGACCCAAGATAAGGTAAGGGGAGGGGATTTCGGAGGGATTCTGGATGGATAGAGGGTTAAGGCAAGGATGTCCGCTTAGCCCAATGCTTTTTGCGATTTTAATTGCAGATATGGAAAGTAAGCTGGAGGCCGGGGTGGTAGAAGGAGTCAGGATAGGAGGGGTTAGAATTTGGTCACTAGCGTATGCAGATGACATAGTGTTGCTGGCAAAAAGCGAGGAGGCCTTAACGGAGATAATGAAGAGGTTAAGAAGATACCTGGATAAGAGCAGGTTAGAACTGAATGCAGAGAAGTCTAAGGTTATGGTGTTCAGGAAAGGAGGTGGGGGCGATAAGGGAGGGGAGTGGAAGGGACAGGCGGTGCAGGAGGTGAAAGAGTTTGTGTACCTGGGCTTCGTGTTTCGGAGGAATGGGGGAGTGGATGGTCACATAAAAGAAAGAGTGAGAAGGCAAATGTGGTGATGAGGCAGGTGTGGGGGTCGGGAAAGAAGTTATTCGCAGATGATTTTGAAAGGAGAATGAAATTGTTTGACTCGCTAGTGATGAGTGTGCTAATGTATGGAGTAGAGGTATGGGGGTGGAAGGAAAGTGAAGACGTAAATAGGTCACAGGAGAGGTATGTAAACTGGACATTGGGGTTGGCAAGGAACACGCCTAATTATATTGTCAGGAGGGAGACGGGGAGAACGAGTATAGGGATTCTAGCTGGGGGTTGAGCGTGTAAATATGAGGAGAAATTTTTGGAAGAGGGGGGAAGTCAGCTGGTTAGAGAGTGTTGGTGGGAGAAGGAGAACAGGAGAGGGGGTGGGAGGATGGAGGCTGAAAGGGAAAGGTATTTTAGAACGAATGGACTGCAGATGGATGAAGTGAGAAGGATGCATGAGGAAGGAAGGAAGGTATGAGTTTGTTAAGAAAAACGGCATGGAGAGAGAAAAGACAGCAGGGGAAGAGAGAATCAGAGAGTCAAGGTTTAACGGGAACTACGTGTGGATTATGCCAAGGGCGAGAGCGCAATATTTGTGTGAGAAAGGAGAGAAAGAAAGTCAGGAGCTTATAGCGAAGATGAGATGTGGGTGCATGGAGTATTTTAATAGGCTCTGGCTCTCTAGGGAAAAGAGGACGTGTCAACTGTGTGGGAAGGGGTATGCAAAAGTGGAGCACTGGTTGGAGGAGTGCGTAGAGGTGGAAAGGAGTGGACTGAGCATGGAGGTATTGATGCATGAAAGGGGGGACAAAAGGGCAGTAGCATGGGTGAAGGGAGTGTTGGGTAGGATGGAGAAGAAGAGAAGGAAGGAGGAAGAGTAATGGAGGAGGAAAGATTGTAAATAAGAGAGGAAGTAGATATAAGTGGGGTGTAAATATTGTAAATAGTAGATAAGCATTAGGTAATAGACGCGGAAGCGAGAGAGTAGGCACATGCGAGCGAGGCGAAGCGAGGAAGGCAAGGCGATAAGAGCATGCGATCCTAGAGATAAGGTATGGATGTATGTTAGTTTTAAGGCTTAGATTAAGGAAAATTATGTAAAAAAAAAAAGGAAGTGTAAGCAAGTCAATTTTTTAAGGCCAACAGGCTGGAGAATAAACGTTTATAGTAGTACTACTACTACTACTACTACTACTACTACAATGTTAGCGTGAGTTGTAAAAACACTTACTCTCTAGAGTATCATCATTTAGAAAATCTACCCCTAGAATGCTTCGCCATATGACATATGTATTTTAAGATTTTGGACTTTGTTCCTGCAAACATCCTGTTTTGTTATTAAATTCTATTAAGAATTATCAGTGTTATTCTAAATAACCCGCAAACTACGTGTCATCCACCCCTATAATATTATCAATGGATAAGAAATATATTAATATAACATTACTGTAAGTAAAGGATTAAAATATTTGGTTTGGGCAATCGATAATAATATAACTGATTTTTTTTTAACGATGGCACTTGTTCTTATATTAATAAACCCTTGTTATGTAAAAACGATATGTGTAAGGGTGAGTGCATGTGTTTGCAATTTTTCAACGGAAATATGTAAATGCCTGAACCTGAATAAACATTCTTTAAACAGTTCTGTTATATGTATCATCATCAAAATTGCCTGCTAAAGAAAACATACAAAGTTTTTCAGGGGTAGTTTTTACATAACAAGGGTTTATTAATATAAGAACAAGTGCCATCGTTAACAAAAAATCAGTTATATTATTAGTGATTGTCCAAACCAAATATTTTAATCTTTTACTCACAGAAATATTATATTGATAATTATATTTCTTATTCATTGATAATATTATAGCGGTGGATGACACGTAATTTAGGGGTTATTTAGAATAACACTGATGATTCTTAATAGAATTTGATATCAAAACAAGATGTTTGCAGCAACAAAGTCCACAATTTTAAACTACATATATGTCATATGGCGAAGCATTCTAGGGGTAGATTTTCTAAATGATGATACTCTGGAGGGTAAGTGTTTTTACAACTCACGCTAATATTGTAATACAGCATCAATTACAACAATTTTGTGTAAAAACAATAAACAAAAAAGAATGTTATCTCTTGAAACACTAAGACTCAAAAATGTAGAAGGGGTGATTTCAACCCCTAAATGTGAACGTTTGCCCACCATTTTTTTTTTTTTCATAGCCTGCGACCCTCTTTTCACCTGCAAAATAACAAAAAAATCGGCGCCGGACACCAACCTAACCCCCCTTGTTAGTAAAATGAGGTGATTTAATTTTCTGGTTACAGCTCGAGTCCAACAGCCTTAAATATAATGTCAAGGAAGTGGCCTGACTTTTATTACTCGATTTTTTAAATAATTAACCTATGACGAACTATTAATGAAGAATTTATGCAAGTAAAAACACATTTGCAAAAAGTTTGTTTCGTTAATTAGCGACTTTCCTACGCTGATTTAATCAAACTTTTGTATAGAGGTCAAAATTTTGGAAACCTATTAGTATAGGAGTAGAGCAGTCTGCAGCTAATACAATAATTTACCATTTGACAACCGACGGAAAAGATAGATTAAAAAAATTATTATTATTATAGAAATGTCGAGATATATTTATATCGAAAATTTCGATAACAATGATTTGAATCATAATAATGTTTTTATTATTGCAAATATAAAGCATTTCCTATTTAAACTGAATTTCATGAATTATAAAAATACTACGTTAAAATTCTTTTTCAAATATTGACCTATGCTGAATTTTTAATATGAATGAAACAGAGACTTGCCGAAAAATGAAATTCTGGACAAGGCAGGCGTTCTGAATCGTCTGGAACATCTAAATCGACGGTAATTTTGGCACTGGCTTCTTCACATTTGTCACTCATCTTAAATTTTTCGTCATAATCTTATATGTATACAATGCCATGAAGTAATAATTAAGGAGGCCGAGACTGATACATGCGTTTTGACTGCGGCTTCTGCAGTGGAACCAATGATGCCAATCAGTGATCCCAACTTTAGCATGTTGTGCTACTGAGCATGTCCGGCACAGCTGCCCTCATTGGTCGCTGTCGGCGCGCGATTCAAACCGGGTATAATTAACCATGATTGAAATTAAAATAGATAATAATAATAAATTGCACAATATACTCAAGATAAAATGTGTGTATTCAAATAAGAACTACAATACATTCAAGTTCATAAATGCATTTATAGGTTATATAAATATATTAAGGTTTAAAATATGTATATAGGAAATTTCAAAAATATTATAAATTTTTTTAAATTGTTAAACAAACATTTTTCTTCTTCAAAAACCTTTTTTAATGAAATATAAATTTATCTTTTGAATTCAAAGAAAATATGCTATTATTAACAAAATATACTGATTAGTTTTTTTTTCTATCCTTGCATCACAAACTACGTCATTTCTGATATTATTGTGCGATTTATAATAATCATCTACTTTAATTTCAATAATTGTTAATTATACCCGGTTTAAATCACGCGCCAACAGCGACTAATGGGTGTTTTCGACATTCGACTCTGGGGTGCTATTCTCGAAACCATTCTAATAATTTTAGCATGCTAAAATTTTAGAGCGGTTGTTTGGTGCACTAAAAATTTTCGAGCGATTTCGGTATTCTCGAGATTGGTTCGTGACCGCTCTAAACGAAAATGGTGTACCATTTATAATGCGATGTTGCCGATATCAATTTTCGAGTAGGAGCGGGGGACTGA
>CAKNWW010298486.1:0-22150 GCA_932074435.1 Andricus kollari | reverse complement strand
TGTGATCAAACTTTCTTAGTATCCTTATAAGCAGTAACGCTTATATTTAAGCAATTTATTTAGTTTTGATGTGTAAACATCTTAGACCTCGATATGAGGAGTCGTGCCTGTGTGTCTCTCTCTCTCTCTTCTAATAAAATTAACACATACTGCCTTTAATTTATTTCCATAAGACGGGTACTTTTATCTCCCTTCCTGCAATAATTGAAAGAAAATTTAGGGTTTATTATTATTGCAACTAGGGTACTTGTTCACCTATTGGAAAATAGATGTCTGGAAATTTTTGCACGGCATTTCAAATAAGAGAAAATAAATTTTTATACCTGCTAGATGTACGTGAGTTATTATTTGCTTTATTTAAGATTTCAATTTTAGTTAACATTTACCGAAAATGTTTACACATAAATCAGTCTTGGGTCGTAGTTTAGGACGCACGTGATGTTTTTTTAATTTTTGATTTGACGTAAAATATTTAAAAAACTATTTTTACTCAATTAAGATTTCTGAAATAGTAAAGATCATTTCTGAAAAAACGAAAAATCGTTAAAAATTCTAGATTTTATTTACATTACACATATAAATATTGATAATTTCTAAAAAAAAAAATTTACATCAATATAATTGTAGTTGTATTGTAGTTTTTGAATATAAGGTATAAATATTCTGAAAATGTACCTCAGACTACCATTTCTTACAGGTATCAAGGGAAATGCTTTCATTTATAGAAAGTCTTCTATTGATGTGTATAATTTATACATGTACATTGTCCATCCTTCAGGCAAATCTATTTTTGGTAGGTACCAGGATGCCATTATTATCACT
This sequence comes from Andricus kollari, assembly GCA_932074435.1. Taxonomy (NCBI): domain Eukaryota; kingdom Metazoa; phylum Arthropoda; class Insecta; order Hymenoptera; family Cynipidae; genus Andricus; species Andricus kollari. The sequence continues at coordinate 21,328 of CAKNWW010298486.1, read as the reverse complement.
TTTTTTATAACAAAAATATTTGATTCGTAAAGATGTAATTTCTCTTAAGCTTTTGTAAATGGACAAAATTACACAATAGAAGTCTATTTTAAGCAATTACATCCCTATCAAAGAAAATTTTTGATTTTCACCAATTTTATTTTTGTTTAAGAAAAGCGTAATTCATTAAAATTCTTTATCTTTAAAAAGTTTATAATTCGTAGAACTTAAAAAAAAATGTATTTTAAAGAAATCTATTGTTACGTAAAATTCTGAATAATATGAATTTGATCCGTTTTGAAAATTGTTGTAATTTTGCACTCATAAAATTGCAAGAATGATTTTTCGGTTTGTCAAAAATGGTCTTCAATATTTTAGAAATGTTAATTGAGTAGAAATGGGGTTTTAACATTTTCTGTGAAATAAAAACTAAAAAAATAAATTGCTTAAATAGAAAGATTTACTATTTATTATGATACTAAGAAAATTTTGTCTCAGAAATTGAAAAATATTTTAAATGCAGGCTCTGATGAGACTCTAAAACATGTGGATTTTACGATCTCAGTCTCGAACAGTCGAATCATCGAACTATGTGACTGTTCTTTTGGATTGAAGAAAAAATGTTACACAAACGGTATACTCTACTTGAGGGAAATAGCCTCACTGACCAAAAATCCTGCGTTTTAAACTTTTAAAGGGACATTTCTTGGGTCTATTTAAAAGTGTACAGTGTACTTAAAATAAAAAAATCTGCTTCCTAAGCGGGCAGATTCTCATCGCGCGCTGGCGCACGGCTCGTAAATTTAAGAGCGCCTATGGCGCGCGACTGTTGGTTTTCACGCTTCGCGCCGGATAGTATATTTATCTCGCGCTTCGCGCTGAAAACGGTATTTACCTCGCGCCACGCGCTCGGTCTTTGTATTTTCGTCACATTTGTGCACAGACCTTTTAAAATTAAAGGTCAAAGCACCGAAAACTCTAATTTGGTGATAGTAAATGCTCTTTTGTTAAAGCTCCTTCGGCTTTAACGAACACATTTTCATCACGTATCTCGTGCTTCGCACTCGATTTTGTCTAAAATGTGAACTTTTCTACAGTATGCAACACTATTATATCAAATGTATATTACATTTATCATCGCCTGAAACTTGACCTTCACCTTTACTGTATGGATGTCATTCGTCAATCAAAGTTTCAGTCCATTCCGAGGCTATTTTATTGTTTGTGTTATTTATTGTTTTAAGTGTTTAAGTAGTTAGTCGTCATAGGGTGGAGAGTCTAGTTATAACGTCAGTCCAACCATACGAGCAGACGGCTACTTTCGTATACCTACCACGAATAACCCTTTCATTGTTATGAGATTACAATAACTGAAATTATAAACACATGAATCAATTAAATTTTAATTATCTGAATGAATTTCGTGATATAATTTTAAAAGAATGAGAAAAAAGTTCTTGAAAATCGGTTAATATCTGCACTAATAAAGGAAACATTTACAAATCTTGTGATTATATAAATGGGACCTCTCAGTGTAAGAAAAGTGCGATAACTCTTGAAGTTATTATCCGATTTTCTTCTATCTTTTTTTAACGTTTTTGTCATAATCTAACAAATCTAATGCAGACTATTAAAGTTTAATTCATGAACATTTCACCAAAATTTAATTTTCCTCAATCGGCTCTGATTCTCTTATAATGGGAAGGTCGCGCGAAGCAAGCAACCGCTCCCGAATGACAGGCGACCAGTGTCTCTTTTGGGTTCCAGTATTGTGAAAAAATTTGAGGGTGGCGACCCTGCCTCTCCCTAAAAACTGCGAAAAAAGTTTGGGAAACGCTGGAGTAATAGTTAGTCGGTGTTTTATACTGAGGTCACTATCCTTCAGCAGTGTAGTATTAGATGGGAGTGCATGTACTCCCTCTTGTGTGGTTCTTACCAAAAATTAAATTTTTTACTTTCAATGTTATTTTTTATGATTAAAACAAAAACTGCGCGTCCTATAAAAAAGTGATTAATAACAAATTTGTAGATCTTTTTTAAATACACGATTTTTGTCTCTTCATCTTTTTTCGTGTCATGTATAGTTTGAACCCAAAATGGAACTTTTTATTTTTCATTATTTTTTTGTGCGGCCAAAATTTGAATTTTCGATGTTTCAAGAAAATTCTATAAGTTATGACAATCTTGTAGGGTGTTCAAAAAGCAACGTTTTTCTCTTCTTGACTTTTTTCACATCGTTCGTAGTTTGTGTTAAAATTTTCATTTTCGTTTTTTTTTTAAATTTCGTAAGTGCTGCAACTCTCTTAATTTTTTTTATCGGAAAAAGTAATTCCCAGAATTTGTCCGTCTTTTTTATTACAATGAGCACCCATACAGAAAATTTTTAAATCTTGACAAAATGTTTTTTTAAACAATTTTTAAAATGCTCTTACTCTTTGAATTTTTATCCAAAATGGCTGGTTAACGAACTTGACCTTAATATTGGGACATTAAAAAAGTATTCCAAAGAACAATCCAATCTGTTAATTCTTTCGAATGTTATCGTGCTAAGAAACTAAAAATCTACAGACACACACACACACACACACACACACACACACACACACGCGAACGCACACACACACACACACACACACACACAGACAGACAGACATGTTCGCGACAATCTTTTTTTCGGGTTCAGACAGTTTGAAAACGTATAAAAAAAACTGGGGGGGGGATAATTTTACACAAATCTAATACCTTCTCGGATGAGAATACACTGCCGTCCCGCTTTAGCATTTCCCGATATATCAGACAAAGTAGTGCAAGGGGGCGAGAGAGAGGCGCTTGAAAGGTCAGCGGTTTTGAGATTTATAGCTCGGCACCATAAGAAGCCACGAGCCAGAAGGAGGAGAAGAACGGTTTAGAGAGTCCCGATTTATCATCGAGGCCATTGAGAGTACCCCCGACACGGATGATAAAGCGGGACTGCAGTGTATAATAAAGATATGATTTTCATGTGTTATGATAAAGTTCCAATCAACTGTACAACAATTTTCTTTTTAATCAAAATGAATGATTTCCGATTGATAGGTATTGGCGGTTAAAATTAAATTGCCGGTGTATTCAGTGACTCAAAACACTATATTTGCCGCAAACAAGACAAATTTTTAAAAATAAAACTATAAATTATAAAAGTTGAGACAATTTTCGAATAAAAAACTTTGATCACTAACAATAAAATTGAGTGCTGTTTGATAGGTTTTCACTCTTATGAAAGACCACAAAAAAAATGTTTTCTTATAGTTTACTAGATTCAAGGACAAAAACAACTATAAATTAAAATTTGACATTTCCTTTAATTTATTTTCATCGTGAAAAGCATTGGATAGTTTTATACAAAAAAATTTTATATAAAGAAATATTATCTAGGAATGTTTGGGTATTGTTATTAAACAATTAAAAATATGTATAAAAGTTTCCAAAGAATATTAAATATCAACACATATACGAAAAAATGTAAATAGTATCTTAATAATTATTTTCAATTTCATAAATACAGTTCTAATTATTATTAAGCATAGGATACAAATATTACTAGCAGTTTCCGATTAAAATTCTCTGATGAGGATGGACCTCGAAACATGTTGGTTCCCTGTAGTATAAAAAAGACGGAAAAAGTAAGGAAAGCAGAGTGAAGTCGAATTGTGTTTCTCTTTCCTTTCTCTCCCTGTTCTTTCTATTGTTATATAACTGTCTCTAATGAGCCGTTTATACTGTTTTTACATTCTCATCAGAAATATCGATCGAACAAAAAAATAAAATAAAAAATACCATTTTGTGGTCAAACTATACAAGATACGAAAAAAAAAGAATAGACAAAATTTGTTCATCCAAAAAAAGAGCTACAAATTTGTTATTAATCATTTTTTGATATTATGCATAGTTTTTGTTTTAATCGTGAAAAATAGCATTAACAATAAATAAATAAAATTAAAAAAAAAGACGCAAGATGCAAAAGAAGATGAATAGACAAAAATTATGCATTAAAAAAAGATCTACAAATTTGTTAGCAATCACTTTTTGATAGGATGCGTAATTTTTCTTTCAACCGTAAAAATAGCATTGAAAATAAAAAAATTAACTTGATGGAAAAACGACACAAGCTACAATAACGTTTTATCAATTAAAAATTGTCGCCTAAATTATATCTAAGAATGTTCTTAGAATCACTTTACGCTAGGATGCATATTTTTGGTTCAAATAGTAAAAAAAAACATTGAAAATAGACATATTAAATTTATGGAAAAAACGACACAAGTTGCAATAAAATGTTTAATAACAAAATTTTTTTTTTCATAGGCTGCGCACTTTTTTTTAATTATAAAAACAAGACAATGAAAATACGTCTTTGTCAATACCAATGTATATTATAAATTCTAATAATATAAATTTATTGAAATGATACATTTTTCAGGGTAGCTGAGAATAAAATTTAATGCAAAATAAGGAACAAATATTAAAGTAATCATGATGAATAAAATTTGTACTTTATTTTGCAATATCTGAATTAGCAATCCCACGCCGAGGTACAGAAATAAATTTAATATACATTTGATATAATAGTGTTGCATAATGTAGAAAAGTTCGAATTTTTGACAAAATCAAGTGCGATGCACGAGATACGTGGTGAGAATGTGTTCGTTAAAGCCGAAGGATCATTAACAAAAGAGAATTAACAATCACCAAATTACAGTTGACGATGCTTTGGTCTTTAATTTTAAAAGCTCTACGCTTCCATTTGAAGTCTTTTTGCACAATTAGGTTACACAAATGGAATTTTTTGAGTTTATATTTTTTTTAAACTAATTTTTGGAAACATACTTCTCCTTAATGCTTTTTGTGCAATTCTGTTTTCCTAGATCAATCCCATACCAAAATGTTTTAACCCGGAAAGCTTTAATTTGGAAAGAAATTTCTTTTTTTGTGGCAAGAAATAGGAAAAATTAATCAGAGGGTAAGAAAGATGTACATATAAACGCAAACGCAAATATATGGTTAACTTAAACAATTATGATTTCGAAAGAGAGGCTGTAATGTGCCTTAATTATGTAGGTAAAGGTTCCCTTAATAAAGAAATCATCAATGAAATCCCTGACAAAGTTGATGACTGCCAACTAATAATAGTTTATCAACTTTATTTAAAACATTATTTATAAATTTTCAGTGGATTAGGCCTACTGAGGACACCACATTAGAAAAAGTACCACAAATTCTACCATATTGGTGGTATGAAAATGAGGCACGCATCCATTTTCGGAAGAATGCTAGTATTATCCTTAATTGTTTAAATACAAAAATGTTGATCAATATTTACAGTGAATTGGCCACTGTACAAATTTATTCCTATACATTGACACCTACCGTCCCTCCCCCATTGCGGCTTCAGGAACCACGTATAGTAGATATGCAAATTTAAGATCATCTCAACCTTAGGCTTTGTTTCCTTACTTTGATGTTTTAGACACATTCTTAATTTCTGAATTCATGTGCTTCTTTTTGTTACACCTTAAAATATGTCAAATTATTATTATTATTGTGGTTGTCATACCACTAACGCCGTTTCAGGACAGATCACTCCACAATTAGTGTTTTAAAGAGTTTAAGTGCTCGGGGAAATTCTCGCGAGCATGAGAATATGCTCGACCTTCATGTGATTTGAGAATTTAATGAGTATTTATGAGCATTTTGAATTAGGTTTTAAAAAATCGTATATTCTATTTTTTATACCTTTCAAAGCAAACATCTCTCTGTTTACATTTTTAGTTTTATTTTAAAGTGTAATCGTTTAAATAGCTAAAACTAACTTGAATAATAATTACATTATTTAAATTTCACACTGAAGAGTGGGTTTGTAAAAAACATATGTATTGATTATGATACATATTTGTTAAAACAAAAAATGCTTTAAATTCTCTGTTCGAGTTTAAATGATGAGCATATTCTCGAGAGAATTTGCTCAACATAGATTCTGGGACATTTAAGAACTCTATGCACAATGCCATATCCAACAAAACTTCATAAACCATTGCTATCAATCACTCTTTTCACGGCACTGTATTTACTTTAAATTTTCATTTACTCATAAACTCTCACTGCACTTACTTTCATAACTTTTTATCCCAACGAATGATAAACATTTACGAAAGACACAAATTATTTGGAATACTCTTACTCAGACCACGCGCTAACAAGATATAGCAGGTCCCGGATACTCTACAGTAATCTGCCGGTCAAGGAATAACTTATGCAAACACACATTTAGTCAAACTGAGCTAATCGAGAAAAACTGCTTATATACAAGAACTCTAATGTAGAATCAAATTTTCAAAAATCAAAATTCATGACTTAGATATAGTGAATGTTTTCTCTCTTATTTTTCAATAAAAAATATATTATTTAAATAATCTCTATTAAAAAATGGTATTACGTTTTTTACTTATATTATATATGTAATAACTAAAAAGTTGCACAAAATCACTTGCGTAGTTACTACCAAATAGGTAGTCGAACTCGGGCGCACGGTATATATAATTATAATCTCACGCAATTAGCATTTGTGCGGGACGTCCCATTCATCCGATTCGTAATTGCGTGGTCGACTCGAATTACTTTTTGACGGAAAAACTGCGTAATCGCAAAGTGAAACAAAAGCGTAGGTTTTAATTTCGAAAATAAGAGTCGCGCTTGACTACTTTTTTGGCGGAAGAAGTGCGCGAGGAACTTTGCGTATGTTTTTTCCACTTATTTTATGGACGAACGAACGCCTTGTATAATTTTTAGGGCGCTTGTTTTTATCTATTATTTCTTCATTTTCTATATTTTTCGCAATTTTTAATAATCGTCTTTTGCAATACATTGTTAAAATTAGTAATTTCGAACGCCATAGTTAGATGCAGCTTTTCCTCACTAGTTTACTGATACCAAAAACTCATTTTTGATCAAAATGACACTTACATACGTTTTTCCTTAGCACAGCAGTATGTTTCTCTTATTTTCTTTTAGCAAGGATCAAAGTTTAGGGTTCAAGCTTTTATTTAAGCTATTTCCCGTATCATAATTATTTCATATATAATAAAAAAAAGTTATGTAGTACATTTTGTACTAAATTTCATAAAAAATAAAGTTGCAACTGCCTTTGAAATAAGAGCTGGTGGAAACAAAAGGATGACAGATTCTAATTTAGCGTAAAAAAGTACTTCGGAAATGATGTGTTTAGTTTTACAGATACATAGGTGACATTTTGACGACCTCTGTAATTCTTCTTATATGTAAATTAGTAATGAGTGTCAAATAAAATTATGCAAGAAACACCAGAAAGAAATGAAAAAAATGGTTTGACGATAATTTGTAAAAAGTGTAAGACAAGGTTTGAATTGCGAAAAGTTGAAGGATACGAAAAACTTGAGCAATATTTTTAAAGACAGTTGAGAAAGCTCAAAGAAATCGTAAAGACTTAAGGAAGGTTGATAGGAATTGCAATGTACCTACCTATTAATAAAAAAATTAATTAAAAGTGAATAATGTCTATCTTAAACTTTCGAAAAAACTTTCTTATGCATGACAATTAGAATATTCGAACTAATAAAATATTAGAGTATTCTTTGTTTCCTTTACTTCTACATTTACACCCTAAGAAAAAGTCTATTAACAGTAAAATTACGTTCCTTTCAGAATGCATCCTTTGAAATTAAAACGATTTCTTTTGTCCATCAATAGAATCGTTTCACTGTTCAAAGACTTATCCGTTAAATGCAAAACGGAAGTAGTTTTACTGATAAACGATTTCTTTTGACTTTGAAAAGAATTCCTTTAACTATTAAAGGATTTCATTTGTTGGCTAGCGGAGCAAGTGCGCCTGCGCATGAGTGAATATCGTTTAGCACGATTTATTTATTAATTGATAAAGTGTGTGAAAAAGCGTGCGAAATTATGTAAAAAATGGATTTCTTTAAAAAATTATAAATCCCAGGTTGTGACGCGAAAACTTTGGAAGGTGCGTGAACTGAAAGAACAACTTTTGATCCGCATAACCCCACTTTTGATTGCTTTTTACGCTTTTGATGTATGCAAAATTTGTACCGCACACAAAGTTTTATCTTTAAATTGTTCAACGCTGAAATCTAGAATTGATTGTTGTTATAGAATTGATAATTATCAATTTTATATTTACATTCACCAAAGTTCGGCTTTTGTACATTACTTGTCCATAATATCATGCAATAAGTTTTCCTTTAACGTACAAATTATTCTTTCTTTGGTCCGACAATAGATTTCACTTCAAGATCAAAGGAAATCCTTTCACAGTTAAAGGATAGCATTTGAAACGACAATCCTTTAACTGTGAAAGGATTTCCTCTCATGCCAATTTTGAATGGAAAATCCTTTAACAGTGAAAGGAATCGTTTGACAGTCAATAGTCTGTTTTTAGAGTGTACAAACAATGCATGATGGAATAGCCTTTGAGGAAGCTCTTTTATTTAAAAACGATCAAGGAAAAATTGCAATTCTCAGTAATCTTTAGATTTGATGTCCTAGTTATTTATTGACATTTAATGATAGAATTAAGATTAATTGACTATGACATACATTTACCTGGGACAGAGACTACGTCGAACAATAGTTTCCATGCATACGCTTATGATACATGCGGTTAATAACGATAGTTTGTGCGCTTGTAGAAGGTAGATTTAAAAAAATTTTAAATAGTATTTGAGGTGGCCCATCGTCTCTGATCTATGTGGTTGTAAAAGTTGACCATTTCGGTACGTGAATAGTAGATCGTAAGAGTACAACCTCAGCTCTTTTCATCAATGGGACTCTATAACAGGATTAGTTAACATCGCCCAGCCTGACTCAACTCAGCGTAAAAGTGTTCAGGTACCTATGGAATGCTTACCACGAAAGGGTAGGCTTCGTGGTGTTAGACCCACTCGCTGACTTCTATGGCCGAGCTGATGAGTGCTCCGCCTCGAAAATTAAACACACTATAAAAAAAGATTTGTGTGAAATTACAAAGTTTCGGAAAATTGCATATTGTATAATTGTAAATTTCACCTACTGATGTAAATAAAAGGACCCTCGAACAGCAGTGTAATATTACACACTAGATACAAACAAAATTTTACATTCCCTTGTACGAATTTTACGTTCAGAAGGGAAAATTTAGTCGCAGCGTGTAAAAATACCATGCGCCAGTAAAATCACATTCCTGAGATTGAAAATTACTTCGAGTTTTTTAATTTTACCCTGACGGATACTGTACGATTCTGGACTTACAATCAATTGAAAATTTAGAATAATTAATCAAATAATATGTGAATACGCAAGCGTCTCTCGTTTTTGCTGTTTCGTTGGAACGGAAAAATTTCGGCTATTCAAAATGTATATTTCATATTTATGTATTTATGTACTTTAGGCAGGTGGTAACGTGTCCGGCTTGTGCGTCTTCAATCTCCATGGAATTGTGCTGAGTTTGAGCTTCGAGTGTTCGAATCCTGTTGCCTAATAATTTTTTTTTTTTTTTTACAGAATGAATTTTACTTTTTCGTGTGTAAAATTCCTGACCTAATTGGAATATCACAAGAGCTGCAATTGCAAAATTCATCGCTACGTGGATTTTTACAAAATTTCGGGAACTTGCTCCGACACACTAGGGTCCTTTTATTTACATCGCCCAGCGATGTAAAATTCAATAGGTTTTTTACAGTGCAGCTTGAGTCGTAGACCTGTAAAATTTCAAAAATGTACTCAGATTTGTTTTCAATGTAGCAGATTTAATTATATTTTTCTTAACCAGCTTGCTCAAAAAATTTAATCTTCAACCTGTGAGGAAAGTACTCTAAAAATTTCAGTGTCACTTTTTAGGCAACCGTAGTTAATATTTATTACGAATTTTTCATTGAAAAAATGCTTTTATGTGGATTCTGAGGACCTCAAATACAACATATTAAAATTTAAAGTTAAAAAGTGTATAACTCGGTGCTTAAAATCTTCAATGAAAAAAGAATTCATCTTGCGCATGTTAATTGCATAAGAACTTAAAAGACGAATGAGCCACCTCTAAATATTGCTTACATTTTTGGTTACAAGAATCTACCTTCTACAATCCCATGAAATACAGTGCAACCTCTAAATAAGCCCTCTCCGAATAAGACCGCTTCTTCTAATCTTCATTCGAAAGTTACCCCACTACTTCACTCATCATAGAATCGGGGGCGAACCTCCGAATAAGACCGCGCGTGGAAATTGCGTTTTGATCTTAATTTATGCTTTGAATAGTAACATATATAACATCTTTGTATAGTAATGAAAATTTCAATTGATTGTAATAAATTTCATTAATCTATTGTTAATACTTATTAATATTTATACATTTTTATACAAATATATTAATAAAAAAGTTTAATTATCTCAAAGAAGGTAACACAATGAACCATATTCATCAATCCTTGTTGAAAAATAATATTTTTTCATTCAATTAAAAAAGAAATAATATCAGATAAAATGTTGTCAAATACAGTAGAAGTCCGATAAGTTTCTCATTCCGGGGCTGTAGGGGCGAAAAATTCCAGGAATTGAGGACTTATCGGATGCCCCCTCTAGTAGCACGATACTAGGTGCGCGCAAGCGTAAGAATGATGCGCAAATCATAAGAAAAACAGTACACGTAGTGGGAGAACCCCAATTAGTGTACGTGTCGTGCGTGTGATGACGTTTTAAGGAGAGTGTAGACTTATCGGACGGCAACTTATCGGACTTATACTGTACTGCCAAGTACCTCTTGCAAATTACAAATTGAGTATTTTTCCTCAAATGAACATTTTACCTTACTCCTAATACTGAATTAGAATAATATATTTAAAATAGTTAAAATAATACTAATACCGATAATAATAGTATTAAGAATCAGTCACTTGACTTAGTCCGTGGCTATGATAGAAAACCGGGTTCTTTTTAACCTGAGAACAAGTTTGAAAAAAGAAAAATACATGTAATTATCACTTGAATATGACTCGAGTGCAAGCGGCCCTATTCGGAGGTTGAGCCGAAAATTTGTCGTGGCGATTTCGGACCGTGGGTGGTGCTAACTCATTTCTCGGAATTATATTCCCCTACAAGCCTGAGAACGGCCTTATTCGAAGGTTGCACTGTTCCGTCATTTGCCACCTAGTAGAACCGCGGTAAATCACACCTATGGCAACGTCTCACGACCATGAGATAGGTGGTTACAGTTTGCGTTCCAGTATATGCGCCACTTCTTATTTTCTACAATTGACTATATCTCCCTAGGAGCTCTTGACGGAGCATATTAGGGCTAATGCCGTAATAGTGACAGAGCCGGGAATAAAATACTCTTAGTACCGCATTGTGCCTTTGTATGTACGTCGTTCCCGCATCAGTTGAACAACTAGATAGTATGTGTCGTAGATGCTCGGGGTGTGCATGACACGCTCTGCAGCTATCATCGGGAAGTCTTGGCTTAGAATGTGGCGACGGTATGCTGAAGTGGAAATGACACCGCGTTGACACGCCAAAATGAAACCCTCCGTGCCCGACTTCAATGCGGGTGTTTTGAGGAAAGCAAACGTTAACTCACACGACATCGACTGATCCTTTACATTTCTGTGGAAAATTCCATGCGTCCTCTTGTTGAGGAGCTATTATCGAAAATTTTTCTCCTATGCTTTCTTGATGTCTGCCTTCAGGAGTGAGTACTTGAGATGAATAATGTATGATGAATTTTGCTCACCACTGATATTGAAGTCAAGACCAAGTATTTCATCAGCCTCCTCCACTGCTCTGTATAGAAACGCTCCTTAGCCCACTTTTTCGTGTTTCCTGACCATTTTCAAAGAGGGTCTCGTCCATTTGCGACTATATGTACTGTACCCAGAATAATCCTGTCGTGAAGACATCGAGATTCAGTATTCCGCGACCACTTTGACGGCGTGAGATGTAATATCGCGGAACAGAAGACTTAAGATGCATGCTTTTGTTCATGTGCATAACCTTTCGTGACCCGGTATCGAGGGATCTGAGCTCATCCTTCGTCCATGTATCCACTCCAAATGAATATAGTACTATCGGGACGGTAAGTATGTTCGTTGTAGATACTTTGCTCCTCGCCGATAGTTCGGAAGACGAAATCCGTCGGATAAGAAGCTTTTAGCTGCATCGGAGATGCATGTATAGGTCTCTCCAGCGCCAAGGTGTCTAGTGCTCTGCATTTCTAGCATATATTTTAAGATCATCCATGTAAAATACATGAGTGACCTTATGCTTTCGATTTCAAGGTTTGCCGCAGAAGTACCCTTCGGAATGGCGACGTGCGAGAGATAGTGGCAATAATGTGAGGCAAATTGAGAAGAGGGCTCATGGTGTCGCCCTGACAGACACCTCTCTGAAAGGTGACGCTGTTAGTTGTCACACGATGTTTTCCAGATGAGATACTATATTTGGAATTAGGGGCTGACTTTTTTTGCCGAATATTGGCTCAAAATAAAGTATCAAGGTTGGCTTAACGACGGCTACGTGAAGTCAGCTTGACTACCGAAATTATAACATTGGGCCGATCATGATTACGGGCGATTGGCTTATGATATGGTACCATGGTTGGCCCAACTATGGCTACTTGAAGTCGACCCAACTACCGAAATGATAACTACGAACCGACTCTCTATCTCAACTATTGGCCCATCATCTGCTACTAATGTTTGGCCCACCACTGCTTATAAAATATTTTGGTACATGTTGTCACCTCCAACATTCGCGGCTGCTGTGCAAGGATAACAGATTAACAGTGGTCAAATACGAACTCCAAACTATAGCATACTCGTAATTTTGTACCTACAATATCATCGCAGAGGATTTGAGACGTCGTATTAAATTAACTTATAACATCCTCATCACATCAGTCACTTGACTCAGTCCATGCCTATGATGAAAACCAAGTTCACCCGAGAACAAGTTTAAAGAACAAAAAAGAATAATAATGTGTAATGTGGCGACCCCATCGCCCGAGAACTCCGGCTCTTGCAGTCAGCCATGTTGCATTGGGCTAACTCTCCAATGCAACGAATTATGCGGTTACGTCACCAGTATCACGCAGTGCCACCCACTATAGGCCGTTACATGAACGTTGTGACAATATACACCCGGAATATGCTTATAAAACCTGTCAGTATTTAAGAGATCAGGTATCCTTTTTGCTCAAAAATGGATATGAAGCTCTTTATTAGCAACAAGAAGAGCAACATCATCCAGCGAATATACCACCCATTCTAGCAAGAACACCTTTGAAGATAGCATATAATGCCAACATGAGAAGTAGGAGATCAAAAATCTAAGTCTTTCTCAGGATCGACAAATTAGCTGGATTTAATACTGCCCTCCCCGATTTGCTCCCCGAAGATGTAATTCTCTGCAATCTGAACTGCGCAGTTTACAAGATGGCGATCTCCCTTTTTAGCGACAACAGAATAAACGATACTTCAGTATGCCCGAGTAAGACTCGCGAGAGTATTGTACAGCTTCAGTTTAAAATTGAAACAATGAGATGGCATCCATAAAAAAAAACTGTTGACCATCAAGCAGCACAGGACGCAAAAAATAAGATCTCTTGCAACAGCGACATAGCGCCTTGAACGGCGAGTAAAGTGGATTCAGGAAAATTCCACCTTTTCTACTCATCCTTCCCATCTGTTCAATTAAACATCACGTGCCGTTCAAAATCAGCCTAGTCGAGAAGAAATTCAAGTATTCTGAGAGCAAGTATATAGAGATACTTATCAGCTAAATGAAGACGCTTCAGATATATCACTCTTTCGCAACTTTTGCTAAAGGCAAAGGTTACAAGGTCCAGAGGAAGAGTGTCAACTAATTACTGATGAAGGAGTGAAGAATGTTATCGCTAGAACTAAGAACTTTTCAGCGCCAGGGCCAGATAAAATCTACTAGTGGAAGGACGCACGGTACTGATCCCTAAGATCGGAGCTTGTTCAAGTCCGAAGAACTACAGGCCCATAGCTTGTTTAAACACCTGCTACAAGCTATTCACTGGCATCCCAAAAGAGAGGATATTAACATCTATCGAGCCGGTATGGAGTGCAATAGTTGAACAACGTGTATGCGAGAGAGGGCTAGCAGGTTGCAGGGAGAACCTGTTAATAGACAGCTGTATTACCCAGGACTCGATCAGGTATCGACGCAATCTGTCCATGGCTTATTTAAATACCGAAATGCATTCGATAACAGGAACGATAACACATTTATACATGGATGACCTTAAACTCTTTGCTTCTTCATACGAGGACCTTGACATCCTTCTGGAAGCGGTAAATGTTTACTCTAAAGCGATTGGCATGAGCTTTGGACTGGACAAGTGTGCCTGCATCCATCCACACCAAGGAAAACTAGAAACTACATCATCGCGTGACTTGTCTGGTACGAGTACCAGACAAGTGTGCATCCTGCGTTGGTAAGGTGTTTTCAGAAGATTATCGAACACCCGGATCTAATGCCAGGCATTATGCTCAAGGGTACTACGTATATGTAGCCTAAAAAGCCAGACGCGCAAAATCGATCTGAATATTGACCGACAGTCTGTATATTCTCACTGTGACGATAATGGCATCATTGCAGAACAACAAAAAGGATGTTGTAAAAACTCGTGGGGCAGTAAAGAATCAAGTATTTGGATCATGGACAACCAAGGATAACTAGATCAATACGCATTATGACGGGTATATTTCAAGGAGACTCCTTCAGTGCTCTATGGTACTGTTTAGCGTTGAACCCATTGAGCAAAATCTAAATAGCATGTCGCATGGGTTCAGAATACATATTGATGAGGATAGTCATCAGCTGACCCATCTCTATACATGGATGACCTGAACATATTCACCAGTTCGGACCATAAACTGCAGCAAGTGATCGCGGTCACAAAGCAGTTTTCCAATGATATCCACATGGAGTTCGGACTAGATTAATGCAGAACAATGCATTTAACCAGGGGAGAATTAGGGACCGCAGCGCTAGAGAACGATTTAGAGAATAACATCTAGGCAATGGCTGAGGGGGTCACATAAATACCTGGGTATTCTCGATTCTAAGGGTATTCAGCATACAATAGTTAAGAAAAGCCTAACGACTGCCTTCACTACAAGACTCAGATTGGTTCTGAAGAGTTCTCTTAACTCGGTGAACAAAATCAGGACAATCAACACCTATGTCATTCGTGTCCTTAGGTAATCCTTTGGGCTCATTAAATGGTCGAACACCGACCTTGAACGATTAAACAGAAATATCAACGTAGAAATGACGAAGCACCGAATGTACCACAGTAATTCGGCGATTGAACGGGTAGTTCTACCACGACATAGAGGAGGTAGGGGCATGGTAGATGTCAGGACACTGTGTAAGTCACAAGCTATGCAGTTCCGAGAATATATCAACAGCAAGCGAGATGTTGCGCTTTGCGACACCATCTGTAAAGCGGAGCTTGATTACACGCTCTTGAATTTGTTCTCTGAGGAGGGCTTGAATATTCGGTTGGAAACCATAGAGGAATTAGAAACGCATATGGAGACAGAAAGCCATCCGCGGCGAGCACCCCAAAACGTTAGATCAACATGAAGTGGATGGTGAGGCATCCAATATTTTTCTGAGAAAGGCTATTCAGGACCGGGTTGTCAGAACCAGAAATTATCGCAAACATGTGCTACATCAAGACGTGGTTGATCATTGCCGATTATGTGAAGATACCAACGAATCCATTGAGCACATTATTGGTGGTTGTCGCGTAATGGCTCAAAGAGAATATAAGCACAGACATAATGATGTGGCGGGCATTATACAACAACAACTTGCCCTAAACCTAGGACTCTTAATAGAATTAATGCATTTCTATAGATACATTCTAATGCTTGTTTTAGAAAACGAATATAACATCTTATATTGGCCATACCAACGGCCATACCACGCTGGAAGCACCAGTTCCCGCTAGATCACTGAAGTTAAGCAGTGTTGGGCGCGGTTAGTACTTGGATGGGTGACCGTCTGATACTACTGCGTTGCTGTTGGCGGTCGTGGGTGTGGTGAGCCCACACTTGTAGTTATTTACTACAAGAAACTATCCACCTAAAAAACACTACCCGAATCGGGTAGTGTCACGCTTGCCCCTAGAGGCTCGCCGATATAGCTTAATGATATACATATTGGGATGCTACTATACAGACGGATCATTACATCCGAGCTTAATCGACCGGACAACGTACTGCAAAAAAAAGGTGGACGAGTCTACATCATCGACATTGCTTGTCTACTTAACCGAAATTTGCAGGCAACCCATACAACCAAGATCCATAAGTATAGCGATCTAAGGCATGAAGTAAAGACAATATAGAGGAATGTGAAACATGCATCTATTCATCCTATTGTAATGTCGGCTACAGGCAATGTGCACGGAAGATGCAGTGAATATCTTGAACATTTAGGAGCCAGTAGGGTACTGGCAGCAGCTCAGAAGGCGGCTTTATTGAACACATGTTGCATTGTGAAAAACTTCCTAGACCATCAGGAAACAAGCGACTAAAAACCTATAGAGTGATACATGGTAGCTCTAAGAAAGCATCCAGAGGCGACTCTTGTCACCTCCAACACTCGCGGCCACTGTGAAAGCATAACAGCGGTAAAAGACGAACTGCAAAATATACCATACTCCTCTTCAGAAAAGGACCTCAGCATGCTTGTGGCGGCGGTATATAGGTACTCTAAGGTGACCGGCATGAGCTCAGGAACTCATAGGTGAAAATACCATTAAAAATCTTGAGATTGGAGAGACATATGCATATCTTGGAATACCGTAACCGGCAGCCAACGATGTGCGTGTGGTAAAAACGGCCCTTCAAAAAAGGTAGCGCGAAATTCTGAGAAAAATTTGGGCTTCCGAATTATCTGGGAAGAATAAGATCCAGGCGACCAAGGTTCTGGTCATTCCTATACTGCTTTACACGTTTGGTGCAGTAAAATCAAAAGGCGATGAGTTGAAGCAACTTGACGAAGCACACGCAAAGGTGATGACAATCCATCGAAGTCTTCATCCTAGATCTTCCGTAATTCGAATTTACCTCCGTCGAGATAAAGGGGGTAGAGGTATGTTGAGCTAGAAGTGTCCTCATCAAAGAACGGTCCTGGATACAGGAGTCAGTCGGACTCTTTCGGAATGAATTTCGGAATGAATCGGATTGGTTCGAATTGGATTTATAAAATTTATAAAATGTTAAACAAAAAAAGATGAGGAAGCTCATTTTTCTCTCAGGCTTAAGATGGTTAAAGCCCAATATGCCGAAGGCATTCTTGTTAGAGT
Organism: Andricus kollari; assembly: GCA_932074435.1. NCBI lineage: Eukaryota > Metazoa > Arthropoda > Insecta > Hymenoptera > Cynipidae > Andricus > Andricus kollari. The sequence continues at coordinate 3,939 of CAKNWW010298486.1, read as the reverse complement.
TAGATTTATTGATAGTCTACACGGGACTATTTTTTTATTCATTATCAGTGACGGACGAATTTTTGTAATGCAATTAAATGATCTTATAAGAGCAGTATGCCTAATTTGACATATCGGGCAGAGCCTGCTTAATTACACCACACTCCACGGACTGGGTTGCAGCCAAGTGCATCATAGGGGGATCTGCAGCTTAAGGTGGGACCCGAATCACCAGCATCTCGGTAATAGCACATAGAAACATTTCCAGAGGTACAGGCTCAGGGATTGAACCCCGGACTTCTATCGTGAAGTCCGAGCTCCTAATCGTTTAAACCACCATTATTATTTATTTTATTATTTGAAAAGTTGCAGGCTCTTAAAGTGACGGTATTGGTTCTTTAAAGCAACCAGTCCCGACGCAACCGGATCGTGTACGTCATCTACTCCTGCCTCTTTTATCCTAGAAGTTAAGCAAGAGTGGAAAATTTACGCGAGATGACATCGTAAAACACTGTTCCGTGGAGTATGGTCTCTAGCTACGGATGACCATACGAGGCAGACGGGACTGTTAAAGGTGAAGCTTGCACCTCTGGATACTTTTTTAGAGCTATCAATCTTTGTAAAATTTTATGAGGAACAGTGTTGACGGACCAGATAAAGTGATCTCAGAAGAACAGCCTTTTGCATCCGGTTCGTGATGGACTGAGCCTAACGCTGGCAAGCCGGAATCTTGTTGAGTTGGCTGAGAAATGAAGCTTTCATACCTCCAAGGCGGCAGATTATGAGAACAAGGAGAGTAATTTTGTAGCCTTGGTACAGCCTGCTAAACTCAAAAAGAAGTGCTTGATATTTAGCCCATTTCTCTTCTTTCTTTGCCGTGATATTACCATCGGCTGGTGCTGAGAATTCAATCACGTAAATCATTTGTATTTATTCAAGAAAGTCCCTAGGGCTAAATAGCCCTCTAAGGAACAGGATATTACAAGGTCATTACAAATGTGTGCAAGCACTGATCGGCAGTATACTTGATTAATCTTATAACTTATCTATAAACTAAATAAAATAAATAAATAAGCAGAGTCTACAGAGTAGCTCTCTGTGCATGTTGAGGTAAAATAAAGAATGAAAAACTGTGTGCATAAGAAAGAAATATTTACAAAAGTTAATGAAGATAGAAAGAGATTCGCAGATTAAATATTCGAGAACTAAAAGTGATAGTTTACCAGTGAGTGATTTCAAGAGTTGGATTAGGAGTATTGTAGAAATATTTGAAAAAGAGATTCTTAAAATGATACAGGGAAGGTGCATTTCTAATATCGTATGGAACTTTATTCCGTAACCGGGCACCTCTTACTATGAATGATCTTTGAAGCTGACATGTTCTGTGAAAAGCAATCTTAAGGATTTCATGTCTTTTACGAAGCTTAGACTGTGCTGGAAGGTCTCTGTCTACACATTGGAAGAGGTTAAATAGATGCTCAGGAGCTTTGTTCTGAAAAAGAGTATAGAGGAAATTACCCATGAAAAATTGTCTTCTCTTGGCAACATTAAGCAGACCAGCCCTAGGTCTGTATGAAGTTATGTGTTCTTATTTAGGCAAATTGTATATAAAACGGACACAGGCGTTTAACGCACGCTTGAGCTTTAAGTTTAAATCGTCGCACAAACCATCGTATACCATCTCGATACAAAGTGGTGGAAATGATGCCAAAGTTTCAAGTGATGGGGATGACGTAGGTCCAACAACTATTCCCTGGGGTTTGCCCGGTTTAAGAGTAAGTCCATTCTTCCAGGCCAATATCCTCCTGGACTAGAACAAGTAATCTACTTGGCGAAGAAATAGGTCCCGATAATAAATTTTGAAATCATCAGCATATTTGTGGTAGCTGCAATGTTGAAGTTCACTTCCAAGGTCAGATGTGGAACAAATTGAAGAGGAGGGGTGCCAGAATGGAGCCTTGCGGAACCCCACACTTGACCTCACCCCAGTCAGAAAGCCCACCACTACTATTAATAATTCTGTGAGACCGATCATTAAAATAGTTAATACGTTAAAAGATTTCAACTTTTGTAGGAGTAGCTTATGGTTAACCATATGAAATGCCTTCGAAAAATCAAACAGAACAACAATCGTGATCTCCCTGTTATCCATTGCTAATTTGAGATCCGTCGTTACCTTAAGGGAAGCAGTTTGTTTTGCACGAAAACCTGATTGCATGGGATCAATGGCCTTAGATAGTTCAAGAAATCTGGAAAGTTGCAAGTGAATAATTTTTTCAAGTGGTTTAGAGAGTGCAGATAAAATAGAAATTGGCCGGAAGTCTTTCGGCGTAGTAGGTTTGGAAATTTTGGGAATTGGGAAAATGACAGCCTTTTTCCAGATATCTGGGAAGATACTGACCTGAAGGGAAGCATTATAAATATGCAATAGGATAGGAAAGATAATTGGAAGGGCAAGTTTAATCATTTTGATTGATATTCCATCAGTCCCAATGGCATTTGATTTGATTTCAAGTATTTTTTCCGAAAGTATTTCAGGTGTGATGTCATCGAAAAAGAAGTCAGAGTCATTACATGTTGAACTAAGAGAGGTCGTGGAATATGATGATGTTAAGTCTAGAACTAGGAATTTAAAAAAAGTCTTTAAAAAGTCATCAGGCGCAAAATTACTATCTATAGATTCGTGCTTGGGCGGGATTAGGTGTAAATGTATAAGGAGATGCCAAATGTCCTCTTTTTTGTCATTATGTGCAATCTCATTATAATTGTAATGATTGAACGCATCCCTAATTTCAGTTTGAACTAGGTTCCTAAGTTTACGAAATTGAGCTAGTATTAAACTGGTTTTTGTTATTTTTGAAAGTCGGAGCTTGCCATCACGTTCCCTCATTCGTCGATTTTATTCTTTATATCTGTATCTAGTAATATTTTTTCCCGATCATACGTCATTAGATGTTCGTGGAATTTATATTCATCAATTTTAGAAAGATTCTGCACTAATCTTGGGGTTTATTTTTGAATTTAAATTAAAGGAAAATTTAAAGGTAATTTTAATCAAGTCATGATTAGAGAGAAAAGGAATAGCGTGTTGTTCTTAGGAGACAACCTTTTCAATATCGTCCACAATCATTAAGTCAATACGAGTCCTGAAAGGTTCAGTATGGTGAGTGGAATCATCAGGTACAATCGAATGTCCCGAAGAGTATACCAAGGATGTTAGATATTTAGAATGATTGGAAGTAAGATTTAAATTAGTGTTAAAATCTCCAGTAAGTATAATTTTTATTAAAGTTAGGAATAAGTGAAAAAATTATCGATTCTAGCTCTATGCCATAGGAGGCATTGGGTGGTTTATAGACCACTCCCACTAAAACACTATCAGAAGTTGATTTAACTTCAACAAAAAGAAATTCGGTCGTGGGATAAGTAGCTACTGGATTCACATCAACCAAGGTCCCATCTAGACTATCATTCAGAAAAAGACAAACTCCACCACCCCTTCTCTCATCTCTGTCTCTTCGAAAGACTGAGCCAAAGAACAATTATCAACATCTTCGTCTACGGATCTTGGAGAATGAGAAATTGTAGTAGCTCTTACACTGGTCATTCTCCACAACGGACTCCAGTTCCCCCTGGGTATATGACAAGACGGGCATTACATCAACACCACAGAAGTGCCGAAGATGGTAATACAACACTTTTAGAGCCGCATTGTGTCTCTCTATATACCCGTGGCCGAGTACCTATTTACCGCTGCCACAAACATGTTAAGGTCCTATTTTGAAGAGGCAAAGAGTTCAAGGTTCATCTTTTATCGCTGTTGTCCTTACACAGCGGCCGCGAGCGTTGCTTGTTGGTTTATTTCTTCAATCAGTACATAATAATAGAAAATCTGAACCATATTCTCACTAATTTTCACTGCAAGATATTAATAAATAGGCCGTTGGCAGCAACGCATTT
>CAKNWW010298481.1:0-13047 GCA_932074435.1 Andricus kollari | reverse complement strand
ACAGACATACAGACATACAGACATACAGACAGACATACAGACAGACAGACAGACAGACATTGACAAAATTTTATGATTTTCGGAATCTGTGAGTACTGAAACGTAAAGATCCGTTAAAAACCAGAGATCGAAAATTTGGACGATTACATTACAGTCTCATGAATGAGAATGTAAAAAGTAAAACTATTTTTCTGATACACTTATACAGAAAAAATTAGTTTTTCCGAAGATATTAGCAAAGTAGGGCAATAATGGACCGAATCCCATGCATTTGGTCCATTGTTTTCCCCTCAGCACTCAACGAAGTGAAGTTAGTTTGTGGTTAAAGTGATAATACCTAATTACATCCCCTATTTATTGCAGCCAGGCCCCAAATATTTCTAACACAACAACTAGTAACAATAAAGTTCGTTTTCACTCGAGAAATGCAAAGTCCCAACCGGCGATACGCGCGTATCAGGCGCTTGGAGGTTCCTGTCTTGACTGCGTGGAGCGTTATATCGTTGAATCTATCATTTGGCGTCACTGGTATATTCAGTAACGCACTCGTAGTTGATTCACTTACTATTTCACCTAGTAAAAATCGGAAAATCACTGGTTCACGAATGATAATTCAAAATACTCATTGAACGAGTGACAATTTCACTGCTTCAGTTTAAGAAAGTTTGATTTCGGACTAAATACATTGAAATCCGGACTCTGTAATTTGCAACCTGTTTTTCATTACATGTTCCTGGTATTTAAAACCTCTAACGAGCTCCATTAAACTTGACGCGGACAGTAAGCCAGACTGGAAATATGTGGGTACATAAAACCTTTGACGGTTATCTAGTTTTAATTAATGAGTTTAGATCTGTAATACCGAATAATCTCTGTGGAAATAAACGCTTTCAGTACGATAACTGCTTTGCTTTTGAAAGTTCGGAATGAATTTTCAAATTGCAAAATGTTTTATCTGACAAATATAATTTTTACTTACTATCAAAAATCACACAAAAAATAGGAAGTTTTGATTAACATAAAAAAAGTTACATATTTTAAGTCATACAAATATGTCGCCTGACGCGTGTAAAGTAATTAGAAGAATGCAATCATAGAGTTTATTAAAACACATATCAAATGGGTATCTAAAATTTTATCAAATATTGTCGGTGAGCCGAGACGTGCTGACAAGGGTGGCTAGGTTCACCGACATTCCGACATTCGATGAGCGTATAGCGAAAATAATGGAAAAATTAAATGACTAAATTAGCATTTAACATGCATCCTTACTCTGAATGCATATTTTATGAAATGTAATTAATATTACGACGTAAAATAGCTGCGTTTACGATTTTATACTTGCAAAATAAATAATAATATTCATCTAATGTGCGTTTTAACACACTATGGTTGCTTTCTTTTAATTATCTTAAACGCGTCAAACGTTTAGAAGAATTGCAGAGTATTCTTATATTGTTATCATTATTATTATACCATTAAACCATATCTCTGGGTACTTTTTAATTAATCTTCTCTTTAATTTTTTGATCAATCAAAGATTTATACTTTTTCTTCTAAGAAGATACGTTTTGACAACAAAGTTAAATAGCCGAAGAAGATCATTTGAACTTTAACAAAAAATGCGTAGACGTACGTTTTAGAAACTCCGTATGAAAATGAAGGGATGGAAAATTTCAGTTATATAAGGATTGAATCAATCAAACCGTCTTTTATGATATTCACCTTTTAGGAGCATGCACAGTTCGAAAGATATTAGGGAACGTTTGTCTGGCTCATCTAATTTTTTTATTGTCTTTAAATAGTGAAATTTTATTAGCTTTTAACTTAGAATGTAACTGAAAACAGGGCTTTAGTGCGCTGAATGAAATAAAATTTATAAATTGCATTATTTAAACAAAATAAAAATACAATAATTACAATTTGAAAATTATAAGACCACCGAATATAGAACTATATAATTGGTCACGTGACACTCTGGTGTAGTAGATACAAGGCTTTTGATCGAAACATGCTATCGTAAATGCTTCCAATTTTAAACTTTACTTTTGTGAATGCCTATGCCGCCATTTAAAATATTTATGTGAATGAAATTATGTCATTGTATAGTTTAGAAAATTTCTATTTAAAATCAGTAAAAGTAATACATTTTCAATTTAGTATTTGGTCGTGCGTGGTCGTCCAGATTTTTAGGACAAATAGCGAACATTTTGAAAACTTGATTGGCCTGCGCTATTCATCAAAAAAGCTTGGCGACTAGGCACTCAATGGCGTAACTGTGTAGTAGCGAAACCACGCATTGTGGGGAGGCCTCCCCCTCCGAGGGGCCTCCGAGGGACCCCTTAGACTGAGCAGAAAAACTAAATTTCACTATGTATTTCAGATCAATAAGTTTAACAGAATTAAAGCAAGACGTAATACAATATAGGTAATTAGGTATGTATGCTTAATATATGTATGTTTAATCTATAAATAATTTATATATGAAGCACTGTTTCTTTTTTCTTCGAAGGGGCTTCTTAAAATTTTTTTTATTCAATCAGTAACATTTGTAACGCCAGCAATGTAAAATCATTCAGTTTTAAACGTAGAAATTGATATAATATTGTTTCCTTTTTAAATCTGGAAAGATTATAAGGTATGGAATTTGAAACTGTTTTTTTGAAATTTATGGTTTATTTGTAAAAACCTTTTTTTTTATTTGAGTATATTGGTACTCAACTAAAAAAAAACGTTGTTGAAATCAAAATCTTGAAGTTCGTCAAACTAAATGCTATTTTAGTCGCTTTATTCGATTTCTGATTTTTTGTTGTTGAATTTTTTGTTAAAACACACAAGATATATATCTGGTAAGGATACATTTTCATAGATTTCGGGAAAGGGAACAATTTCTAACTATGAATTGTTATTCCTATTTTGCTTCGTTTTCGAGAACAATGAAATTTTGAATCGGTAAAAACTATATTTCTTCAATTTTAGAGCTAAAAATCCATTTTTCTTTACTTTAAAGCTCAGGAACCTTAAAAATCTCAAGCAACTTGTTCTTTACATAATCAGTGAACTAAAAACCAACGATTTTAAAAACATAATGGTAAAGTACGTTAAACTAAATGCTACTTTAGTCAATTTCTATCGATTTCTTCTACATTTTTGGAAAAATTTATTGAATTAAACAATATAAACATCTAGAAAGGGTACAATTTAATAGATTCGAGGAAGCTGAACAATTTTGAACTATTAACTACTATTCATATTCTGCTTCGTTTTCGAAGAAAATCGTACAAAAGAGAAACTTGTATTTTTGGTTTAGCATAGTCAAAATCTGCATTGATTGGAATTTTCTGCTTACTAGTTTTTTTTTATTTGAGTTTGAAATTTTAGTTTAGGTCAAATTATCCCAAGAAGACCACCATAAATCGAAAGTCGTTTTTTTTTTCGCTGTGAAATGAATTTTTTAATAGTCCTTATGTTCGAAAAGATTTCCCCAGGTTTTGGTAGCAAACAGAATTTTTTGCAAAAGTTATAACCAATGAAAATTCAATGTTACAACGTGATCAATATTTTTCTCGTGAACGACTAAACGGATCTTGACGATTCTTACATTGACATTTTTGTTTAAAAACGTACATTCCAGATACCGTTCATCTGAATATAAAAACATTGAATTTGTATTAAAAAAATTCAATGGTTTATAAACAAATTGAACTATTTTTCTTTCAAAAGAACACAAAATTTTACACGTAATTCTACATTTTTTCTGGAGAGAAATAAGAAAAGAAATACTAAGCAGTTTCTCTTATCTGACGGGATATAAATTTTTTAGGGCGACGCGCAAGTGCTCAGAGTATGTTGTGCATCGTTAGGATGCTTGATGAATTTAAAATTGCATTTCCTTGATTCACATATTGACTAATTTCCAGGAAATTTGGATGACTCCAGTAAAGAGCAGGGTGAATGGTATCGCCAAGACATCCGAGAAATGGAACTCACGTAGGTATCAAGGAAAATGGAACGTGAACATGATGGCGGACCATTGTTGGAAATTTCAAAAGAGATTTAACTGTAAGAGGAATGAAAAGAGAAAAAAATTCACTACATAGGTCGCTGAAAACAAAAGAATACGATATTCAAGGAAATATGACTAAAAATATGTCTACGTAGAGAATGTAGAATAACTTGTAAAAAACTTTCTTTTAAGAAAACAAAAGTAAAATTTGTTTATGAACAATTGTCAACTTTTTGAACAAATTCAACGATTTTATATTTAGAAGGAGCATTTCTGGAATGTACGCTTTTAAATAAAAATTTCAACATAAGAATCGTGAAAATCCGTTTAGCTGTACACGAGAAAAATTTTGATCAGATTCTAACATTAAATTTTCATTATTAACAACTTTTGCAAAAAAAGTTTGTTTGCGATTAAAACCTGGGGAAATCTTGTCGAACATAAGGGCTATTCAAAAATTCATGTTACTGCGAAAAAAACGAATTTCGAATCATGGTGGCCTACTTGGGACAATTTTACCTAAACTAAAAATTCAAACTCGAATAAAAAAAATGGTAAGCAGAAAATTTCAATTAATGCAGATTTTACCTATAATTTAAAACTTCTTCAGTTCGAAATTTTAAATTGAGAAAAAATGACACTCGACACGCTGAGTAAGCTTCAAAGATTTTCTGATCGATTTTTATTTTGTTTATTTTTTGTATTCAAAAAGATACACGATCGACAACTATCGAATTAAATGAACTAACAAAATGTATGCTATTTTAATTTTGATTTGAAATTAACATTTATTTTAACCAGGAAACGCTCCCAACGGGTTGCGGTGGGTGGGGGGGGGCGAGATCCAAAGGTTATTTGGGGTCCCGATAGATAGATTGAGAAGTCCCTAGGAATAGAGGGTGAAATAGGTGGGGGATAAAATACCTCCCGTGGGATAGCTGGAGTTTCGAGGATGAGGGGTCCCTATAAACAAGATAGATGGGTCGGGTTCCATAGGATAGTGGGTTCTGCGGGATAGGGGGTCTGGTTGGATTTGGAAGTCTTTAGGAATGAGGTTGGGATAGGCGGAGGTCCTAAGGGATAGGGGTGCCGATAAATGGGGTGTGTTCAGTGGGATAGAGGTTTGCAGTGAAAATGGGGGTCTTGTCGCATTGAGAAGTCTTGAGGAATAGGAGGTGAGTTAGGTGGAGGATCCTGAGGGACACAATTTTGCCCGCAGGATAAGTGGAGTTTCGCGGCATAAAGAAGTCCTGAGGAGTAGGTGTTTCTAAGGGATGGGGGGACCCGAGAGATAGTTGGGGTTCCGATAGAGAGGGTGTATTCCGTGGAATAGAAGGTCTCGTGGGATTAGGAAGTCCCTAGGAATAGGGAGTAAGATAGGTGGGGAATCCTGAGAGATATGTTGTCCTAAGGGATGGTGGTCCCGATAGATGGGGTGGGTTCAGTGGGATAGTGTGTTCCGCGGGATAGGGGGTTCCGTTTGATTATGTAATCTTGAGGAATAGAGGGTGGGATAGGTGGAGTTTTGCGGGTAAGGGAGTCCTGGGGGATAGGTGGTCCTAGGGGTTTGGGGGTCCTGAAGAAAAGTCGAGGTTCCTGTGTGTGAGGGTCTTGAGGGATAGTGGGTCCTGTGAAATAGGGGTCCCTTGGGATTGAGAAGTCCCAAGGGATAGGAGGTGGATTAGGTGCGGTTCCTGGGGCATAAAATATTTCCTGTGGGATCGGTGGAGTCACAGAGGGAGGGAGTCCCGAGGGAAAACGTACGATGGACCAACAAACGGGCATCCGAATGAAAGTATGAGAGTATCAGCCAGGGGGTGCGATACCCTAAAAATGAAGTGCTTGAGAAATTTAGTCTGTAGAATAATCTAAATTTTTTTCTTCTAAACTAAAACTTATTTTGTAACAATTCGTCTTTCGTAATATTACAAGTTTCAGTTAATCATTTAGTTCTTTTTTTCTAAAGCTAAAAATTGCACCCCAGTTCTCTCATCTTCAATTATTGAAACTAAAGACTTATCTATGTCTTAGGTCAATTTAAGTAAACTTTTATTTAGGTTATATATTTTAATGACTGATTCCCCTTTTATTCTGGTCAAGATGAAAGGTAATCTAGACAGATATAAAAAAGAAATAAAAAAGTTAAGGGGCAGATTTTTTGTTAATGTAAGATTGAAAGGGAGGCAGGGAGACAGGGGTAATTTAAAATCCTCATCCCCTTTGCTATCCTTGTATCCTGTTGCTTCGGGCTAAGGAGGGGTGGCTGTCCACTTTCTATGGGCTCTCTCTACCACCTCCACCAACTTTCATCCTATATAGTTTGCAGCCAGGATATAAAGTGGTCGCGTGCTTGCAAGCTCAGGCTCAGTCACATTCCCGTCGAGGCACCGACCTGTCAGTATTGTCGCCACGTGATCACTACATCCAATCACGTTACTGCGCTCATCTACCAAGTAGTAACTTCAGAAATAAAAAAGGTAGGCATTTGAGAAATTATTTTATAGTAATATTCGCCAGGTTTTCGCATAGAACAAAATTTATGATTTCAGCGGATTAAGTAGCTTTCGAACATGAAAGTGTGTTTTTTCCTCCAATAAAGAGGGCAGCATTTAATTTGCAAGTGAAAAACAATACTTATAAATTTGTCGAAGTCAAAAAACAAATGAAGAATTTACTCGAAAAGTCTCCAGTATCTTTCTGATAAGGATTACTTTATTATTTCAAAAATTCAGATTTAGGTGGAATTTCAGAATAGGGGCGTCACCTCTGTTTTGGCAGAAAAAAATTTTTTTTCAGCAAAAAAACTATTAGAATCTTTAATTGAACGATAAATTAAACTATTTGATGAGGCAAAAGTTAAAAATGATTGTTAATTTTGTTATTACGATGTCTCAAATATGGGTCTGTCATTATATCGGAATGATCATATTTAACTCACCGTTTGGGTGCTTTTAAACATCCATACGACCAGAAACACTGTAAATAATTAATTAAAACCCCCTTGACTAGTCACAAAAATAATGTTGGTAAAATCCATACCCCTTTCCAACGTCTCGTGGGGGCGGGAAGGCACCCCTTTGACTGGTCACAAAAATAATGTTAATAATCTTGATCATAATATGATAATTCCGATATCGTGACAGACCCAGATTTGAGACATCGTGGTAACAAAAGTAACAATAATTTTAAGCTTTTGCCTTGCCAAATCGCTTTATTTATCGTCCAATTAAAGATTCTAATACTTTGTTGCCGACATTTTTTTTCAGCCTGATTAGGGGTGACACCCCTATTCTGCAATCTAACCCAGATTTAACGTTTTCTTCACTCGGTACAAAGTGTAGAGGTAATATTATTTTTTTTTCTTGTAAATCCTACCTGAATGTTAATGACTAATTTTTTAGCTTTAATTCTAAAGCCAATATTATAAATTCAATCCCGGTATATTTTATATCTAAAATGGCTCTAAAATTTCTTTAAAAAATGTCTATAAGGTACTTTATGAAAAATATGGTCTAAAATATACTTTGATATGATTTTTTTAAATTCATTGGTCAACTTACATTTTGAAAATTCTTTTCATTGTAATTGGCAGTTTTTGGTTGGATTTCGTTTTATGTTGTAATTAAAAAAAATACTTTAAATTTTTGAGGCAGTTAAAATGTTAAGGGTGGATAGAATTACCGAAATTAACTAATACCTTATTTTTGATAAGATCTTATAAAAAAATGATACAAATCTGTCAAATTGGTTCTCCATGAAACACATTGAATTTTAACCTCTGAATTATAATTTTTCACACTAAATACGCCAAATCTTAATGGACTAATCAAGATATAGAATTGTTTTTTAATATTTTACTATAGAACTTCTTGTTAAAATTTGGTGTCAATCGACTGGAAATATTAGGCTATAGAGGTGAGCACAGGTGAAAAAGTCATTTTTTGTATAAAATATTAATAATAAAGTTTTCAATTGCTAAGGATATCGTCTTTTTCTGAATGCATATCGAAAACATATGTTACCGTAGATTTCTAGGTCAAATTTTAGGCGAAGCGTTTTGATAAATAAGCAAGAAGTAAGAATAAGTAAGAACAAATAAGAAAATCAAATTTTTCATCTGTGGTCACCTCTCTAGCCTAATTTATGCAAACAATAGACACCCACTTTTAATACTAAGTTTTAAATAGTTTTCAAAATTTTATCATTTGTGCCACCTGTAAATTTTCATTTTTTACACTAAATACGCAAAATGTCAAAAAGCTAATCAAGATATAGAAAATTGTTAACATGTTTGAGGTTGACACAGGTCGAAAGTTGGTTGTTTTTGTTTTGTTTTAATTAAACCGTTTCCAACTGTGTAACATATAATCTGGATTAAACTTATTTCTTAATTTTCGATCCGTAAACTGTCAAGTTTCATTGAAATCGGTTGGAAATTGAGCTAAACATATAAAAAAGACCCTAAACTCATGATTTTTACAGATAAGGATTTTCGGTAGTTCTTCTTTTGTACTTGGCGGCGATTCAGACTATCGCGAATGTTTGAAAATTTTCACTTAGTTGTAAATATATTCATTTAATTCCTATTGGTCTGAAAAATTGAAATCGATCTGAAATGTTTGAATTATGAAAACCGATTCGATAAGAAGGTATCATGGGACCACAAACCTAAACTTGACAACGAATTCGGCAAATTTACATTCTGAAGATGTGCGAAATGGATTTTTTATAAAAACTGTTTCTTTACGTGCTGAATCTGAATTGTCGCACTACTAACAGGCTTTGAAAATTTATTTATCGCGATTGTTTTAAGTTTGACTCCAGTGGTTTCTCAATTAATAGAAACAAAATTTTCATAATTGTAGTTATGTTTTTTCAATGAGTGAAGTAATCTGCTGGTATCGATAGACGGCTTATATATATATATTTTCCTTTTAGATGGACTAATACATAAAGTTGATTATAAAAACTTCTTATTAATCTGAAGTGTGAAATGTATAAAAATATAACTGAAGAATAAAAAAGTTTTGTTCTCAACAAAAATCTCAAACATCGATCGAATTTTTCTTTCTTTATTGTTTTCGTCTAGCAATTTCGTGAAAGTTTACAATTTTTATTCGTTAAATTAAAAATAATGTAAAACATTATTTACTGTAAACTTCATATACCTAATTATTATGAGAATATCAACACTTAAACACCATTTTTTTTAAATTAATTTTATATCTACAACACGAAATACTTCATATTTTAGATATTTTTGCTTCGAAGAAGATCGGGTTTCTTAACAATATTTAATAGCGCCATAAAATTATTTGTCCTTTAATAAATATTTCCTCGAATTATGTTTTAAATCACACAATATTCGAAATAAAATTAATCTATAATGAATAAATAATTAAGAGTAAATTGAATGCTTTTTCTGATTTCAGTATTTCATAAATTCCTTCAATTCTATAATTCGTTTTTTCTCAAATGATGAGGCAGAGAAACCAAATGCAGATCGCGGTTCCAAATGTGGATCAGCGGTTTTGCTTGTATAAATATGTAAATTATTTATTATGTGATTCATGCAACTGGTTTATTATACAGGGTGTTTTTTTAAACTTGAGACATCGAAATATCTTAAAATCATACGCATCCTATGAAAAAAATATCGGTAATGAAAACTTTTTATTTTCGAGGGGGAAAAGCGACTTTGAACAAAATTTACCACACCCCACCCTCAGGAGACATGGGGGGTGGGTTTTTTTTCGCGATTCGAACAAAATTTTTCGAATAAAACTTATGTATTTCATGAAGGAGAATCTGTATCTGTGATAAAAAATTGGGGTTCCCATTTGAAATTACAAAGTTACCCCCTCCCTGCCTTCTGAGGGGATGGGGCGGGGTAAATTTGTTCAAAGTCGTTTTCCCCTCTCGAAAATGAAAAGTTTTTATTACGGATATTTTTTCATAGGATGCGTATTTTTTTAGATATTTCGATGTCTCAAGTTAAAAAAAACACCCTGTATATTAGAATACACATTTAGATATAAAAAGTAATTATTATGTACAAATTAACACCGCAGAGAAACACTGATCAACATTTTCTCCCTGTACTTGAAACAATAATTCATTTCTAAAAATAAATGAATAGCTAATGTTTGAAACAATTGAAACAATACATAGTTTGTATGACAATTAGGCATTAGGGCGGACTGAAAATGCTAAAATTAATGAAAACTTTTTAGCCCAGTAAACAAAAATTCTAGATTAGCACCCGAAAATTTTTTTTTTAATTTTGAAATCCGTTAATATGTTCTGTTCGGGATTCCATTTGAAAATTTAACAAAAATGTCCTATCAGTTAACAAACTATTGCGCATTTTTTACAGTTTCAGTTTGTACCAGTTAACAATAATAACGAATCAGAAATTCACAACAAGATTTTTTGTTCAATTTAGAATTTTTGGAAAATGTGCGAAATCACGTGGGTTTGGATTGAGTCATATGCACACATTTTGGAGGAAAATAGAATGAGTCTGATCTGAAATTTCTTCAGCTTGAACTAAACAGATATGTTGTAATTTTACTTCTCCAGAATTTTTTTATGATTTAGGAATTTTGATTTTTTTATATTAGTCACAATTTTTAAACGTTTCAATTAGCACGAAAAAAAATATAAATAAATATTAACATGCTCCTTTGATTAAAGTTAAAAAAAATAATTATTTTTGACGTATTCCAATTTTCCAAAAAAGTGCGTATTTAATCCAAGCCAAAAAAAAAAACATATTTTTGCACATTTTCAAAAATTGTAAATTGAAGAAAGTTTTTTTATTTTTTTTATATATAATTGTTCATTAATCTTCACTAGCAATAACTTTTAATCCAAAAACCAAACAGAAGATATTTACCGATTTGAAAATTACTTTTTATTACTTTTTCAGATGTCAACACAAAAAAAATTTCACGAAGCTGAAACGATTCGATTAATTTGTGTTTTCACCCGTCCTATTAGGCACATAATTAAAAAAAAAATATTGTTTTTTTCTCTCCAAGTGGAATTGAATAATGAAAATTTTAAACAGCTCACAAATGTTTTCGTGAAATTTCATTAATTACCTAAGATAACTTTAAAAGAAATTTTTCTCGGCCTACAAGAATAACCGGAATTTCAATGGATCGCTCATCGAAGGATTAATTTGAGAGAATTATCGAATAGGAAGGGAAAAAAGAAATACCTGAGAATTTAAAAATGAGTGTAAGCTGATGCAACTCATCGGAAGAGTAGTTATTTTGTAAATCATTATTTTCTGAAAATCGATAAATTCCTTGCTTGCTGGTTCAGCTTTCCCGGATTAACGAAAGCTACTGCAATCACCCTGATCCTTATAGAATGGCTATTTCAACAACAGCAGCATAGCATGGACTGACATGTGATAGTCACTTGATGACGTTTTATATTTTTCAAACGTAAAACAAAACTTAAAAAATGTATATTCTTCTCACATAGTTAACCAAATATTTCTTTCGAAAAAATTCTTATCAGTTTTATGAATTTAATAAAGTCCCAGAAGTTTGATTACTTCCTGTATCGGAAGATTAACAAGAAATTAAATATAAAATAGCAACTTTACATGAAATGAACATGCATTTTATTCCTCGGCAGAAAATATTTCACGAATTTCGATTATGAATAAAACGGTCCTAAATCAAAAGAGCTTCTGGGAAAAGAAACATAAATAAGAAAAAAGATTATTTTAGTAAAATCAAACAATATTTTATATGTACTTTTTTCACGGACATAATATTTTCCGCATTTTAATATGAGGCCATTTTCGGAAAATTGATGCTGAAAACCCTCACGGAAAAAGTTTGACTCTCTTACAAAAATTTTTTTTTAAATTACTAAAGCCTATTCGATGTAAAGGCATAATGGAACCAAACAAATCTACTTCAAAACGAATTTGGAAAATTTAAATTCTGAAGATGGGCAAAATTGATGTTTTATAAAAACTATTTCCTTCCGTGAGCAATCTGAATTGCTCCACTAATAAGATAGCTTTGAAAATTTATTTTTCGCAATTTTTCGAAGCTTAACACCAATGGTTTCTTAATTTATAGTCTCAAATAAAAATACAACTCTTTATTTCAATTATGTCTTGTTAATGAGTGAAGTAATCTGCCTTCTTTCTTTCTTATAGGCCAATTAGTAGGGAACAAAATCTTATAATTTTGCAACTTTGCAATGAGATGAATGATAGGAAATGTATACAATTGCAAAGTAGAAAAAATATTATATTTGATATAAGATTTTGCATTTTATTCAACCCTGACTTTTGTCTGAACAATTTTTTATTTTTCCTGACCTCTAGCAATATTTCTTTCAGGTGTGAAAACAACCTGCATTTTCAATAAAATTGATCAACTTTTAACCACATACTTGATTTTTCAACCAAAAAGATTAGTTTTCAAGCAAGAAGATTAATATCCTACCAACAAAGATATAAGACGAGTTTTCTACAAAACAATTGAATTTTTAAACCGAAATTATGCGTTTTATAAAAAAAAAGTGAATTTTAATCCAAATATTTCAAGTTTTTATTAAAATAGTTAAATTTTTAAACAAAAAAAAAACGAATTCTCAACAAAATTTTTTTTTTTAAATTTAGGAAAATAATGAAATCAACTTCAACTTCACTTTATGGAAAATTTCCGGACTATATATCATTTTCTGTT
Organism: Andricus kollari; assembly: GCA_932074435.1. Classification (NCBI taxonomy): domain Eukaryota; kingdom Metazoa; phylum Arthropoda; class Insecta; order Hymenoptera; family Cynipidae; genus Andricus; species Andricus kollari. The sequence continues at coordinate 318 of CAKNWW010298481.1, read as the reverse complement.
TACACATAAACTATCGCTAGATTATATATAATTTTTCGACTTGAGATTGCACGTCATCAGATTCTTACACAACTGATCAGTTAACGACAATGTAATCATTTTCTCCTCTTTTCGTGAGTGGGTGTGGTACGTTAGGGGAAACAACCCTACTGTACATAATCATTAACTATAATCACAAATATAACTAAAATAATCAGTTCTAATTTTAATATATCAACATGAATCGTGTACCAACTATTAATTACATTTAATCAATTATTCTACATAACTAGTATTGTAAATAAATTATTATCTAATGTAGGATCATTATCTAATATA
>CAKNWW010298479.1:0-13817 GCA_932074435.1 Andricus kollari | reverse complement strand
AAAAGGACATAAGTGCCAGGAGCCGTGTTGTGTAATAGTAGTCTAGTGCGATCTAGTGTACGTTTTTTCACTCTAATGTACAGGGAAAATTATGTAGCACGAAGAAATAGAAATACATGATTTAATAGAACCGGATGAGGACTACAAATAGTATTTTGATCCTTTTTTTGACCGAATATTTTGCAGTTATACGTTTTTTGTATCTCCTTCGTCCTTTTAGGGGGCACGCTGCCCTTTTCATAATAGTTTTCTCGGATTACAATCTTTTTGTTCTGTACCTTTTTTCAAAATCGCTGACAAAATTGAAGGCATAAGACTTGAGTCCACGCCATGGAATTCCTTAGCTAAGGTAATTTAGTTCCCTTATCATGAGTATCTTTTGTCCCCATATTCCGTGCAAAAATCTTGAGGTGGGCCTTATGTGGTAGAAGTTAGGATTTCCCTAATATTACACTATCTGCGATTTTGACAAGCATGACGTAATTTTATTATCAACAATATCTCGGTATCATCGCATTGTTTTTAAAGCCGAATACCAATATAAGATTTCTCATTAATGTGAGATTTCTCATATATGGTTGTCCTATTACCGTCCCATTATATTAATTTTTTTTCAAACTCGAATCCCTAATTAGGCCCATTTTAAAACCTCATTTAAAATGGGGCTATATGGGGCAATTTCTGCAGGGGATATAGGATAAAATTTCGATGGTGAAGGTTGAGAGCCTGTGCAATTTTTACTTTGATAAGAAGGGCTTACAATTAGAATCACTGTATAACCCATTATAACGCCCAGTGATAACCTGCGGCTGCATCCGACTTTTATTAGAAGCACAGGGCGACCTGGAACATAGGTTCGAGATATGACCAATCACTTTTCTGTGATCAGTCAATGACATGTATTTTTTGAAGGGCGACCTCGAAAAGGAGTTTCAAATATGATCAATCACCAGGAAAATGGGTTCGAGATATGATCAATCACTCTTCTGTGACCAATCGAACTTCTGTGACAAGTCACTGACACGTTTTTTTAAGGGAGACCGGGAAAAGGGGTTCGAGATTATGTGAAATCACTCTTCTGTGACCAGTCACGGACAGTACTTCTTAAAAGACCACGTGGGAAAGGTGTTCGAGATACGACCAATAACTTTTCTGTGACCAATAACTGACATGTATTTTTTTAAGGTTGGCCTGGAAAAGAGGTTAGAGATATGACCATTCACTCTTCTGCGACCAGTCACCCACACGTATTTTTCAAAGAGTGACCATGAAGAGGGGGTTTAGGATGTGACAGATCAGTCTTCTGTGAAAATTCGAAAATTAGCGCGTAAGTGTATTATTATGGGAAGTGCTGAGCAATTCTACTTTGTTTTTAGTGTTTGGTGTACTTGATTGTATGGCAGTTTATGCGTATCCACGAATTAATTCTTCTTATTTATTTGATAAAATTGTGAAATACTGTAATATTTGGCTAATCTCTAAATCTGAAATAGTGCAAATCCACTTATCGAATTTGTGATTGAACGATTCGCTGCATAAATAGTGATTTTTTAGCTTTTCACTATTAAATCAGTGGACTTTTACTGCGAAAATAGTGATAGCTTAAGTATTTCAAAGTAGTGTATTTCTGCCTGTGAGACGGCACAGAAATGACTTAGATCGTAACATACAAATTTTTAATTATTTACTTACAATCCTGTTTCCGTCTCACAGGCGGAGTCAACTGTGATCAATCTTCCTATATTGTACACAACATTTCGTTAAAATCTGCGACTTCATATATCTTCTGTAAAAACGCAAGACTGCAACGAATAATGTCAACATAACCTCTTTTTACTCAAACAACATACATAGGCTCAAAATACCTATATTTTATATTTGAAAAGGGCAACGTTGCGATGCCTAAACGATATGCTTTTGTACTGAGGGAACTCTCAGACTGACATAATAAATTGATTTTGGACTAGTAATCTGCAAAATCTCCATCTTTTTCTCAAATTACTTCACCCTCGTCGACAAAATACCATGCCTTAATTATTAGTGGATTTTATTCACTATTATTTAGTTATTTTATTCACTAGTTGTTAAGTCTGCGATTGTTCTGCGGGATATGGATGTGGTCGATCAAATAAATTCTTCCTTTAGTTGAACTCTCTTCTTTATTTCACTGACTCGAAATGTACAAAACAAGGATGTGACTTAATGTTATAAACAACTAAATAGTAGCGTCTTCTCTTCTTGCTGGACGACAGAGAACTGAAATCTTGAGAGCAGCGGTGGTCGACGTGACGGAGGTCCAAGTGTGCCGCGCCGCCGAGAGGGGCGCTGCTAGGCCCGCTTTTGAGCGAACATCCCACCCGCCTCGTTCCTGGAACGATGAATCCTTCGATCAGGAGCCGCCCGCCGTAAGGGGCGTGACAGCAGACGTTCCAGACAAAGAGTTGTGAGGCAAAATTCTGGCTAATTTTGAAATCGCTCTTGTGTATGTACCACTGGCGGTCTTGACCGATGCCACCCTCACTAAACCATCTGGACCAGGATAAACCACCAGGATTCGACCAAGCGGCCACTGTCCATTAGGCCGAAGCAGCGACGGAACAAGCAAGATTACCACGTCTCCCTTGAATAGATTGGGCTGAGGAGAGGTCCATTTGGTGCGCTGCTGCAAAGCATTCAGGTACTCTCTGCTCCACCTGGTCCAGAACTTGTCACATGTTTCCTGAACTAGTTCCCAGTGAGACATGCGATCGAGGTTAGCTTCTGCACTGCTGGGCTTCGGGATCGATGTAAGCATCGAGGTCGTCGAGGTCTCCCGAGAGTGGCGTCAGGGGTCGACAATTTAGAATCATTTCGATTTCGACGAGAATAGTGTAGAACTCCTTATAGGTGAAGCGGATGGAACTGGCGACCCTCCGCAAGTGAGTTTTCACGGACTTGACTCCTGCCTCCCATATGACCCCAAAGTGGGGGGTGGAGGGCGGAATGAAGCGCCAATCAATTCCGTCTTTAGTCAATGAATCGGCCACGCACCCCCAGTCGATCTCAGCCTCTTTGAGCAGTCGCCTTCACTCAGCATCAGCGCCATGGAACGTCGTTGAATTATCACTCCAGAGCTCGGTGGATTTTCCTCGACGTCCAAAAAATCGGGCTAGAGCACCGAGAAAACTTGCTGTAGTGAGATCACCCACTAGTTCGAGGTGAATGGTGTTCGTCACAAGACAGACGAACACTGCGACATACGCCTTGAAGGTGGCTACGCACCTACCTTTGGACCTGTGTATTTGAACTGGCCCGGCGTAATCGACGCCAGTACGTGAGAATGGTCGAGTAGGCGTCACTCTTTGCCGGGGCAATGAGGCCATTTGTTGAATCATCGGCCGCTTAGAGAGTCTCAAACATACGGTACAGGTGCGCAACATTGCTTTGACTTTTGATCTGCCTTCAATGATCCATGCTCGGTGTATAAGACATGAATAAGTTAATCAAATGCCTCCGTGCAGTGCTTTGGTGTGGGCCCAATCGATGATCAATCCAGAAAGGTGACAGTGTCCATTCAGGATGACGGGATGTTGCTCATCGAATGAAGTACTTTACCTTGCTTTTTGAGTTCTCTTTCATGTGGGAAGCCTTTCTGTTGTCTTACTCTGACTTGCATTAAGAACTCGCGGTCGATTTCCTTGGCCGTGAGCGGAGACAATGGGGCAGGTGTAGAGTTATCATAACGTTTGAGCAGTCGTCGGCAGCGAATCAGTGTTTTGAGCAATTTTAACAGATTTGAAAACTGTTCGCAGATGTCCTTTTCTACGATTTGAGTGGACAGGCATTGTAGGCTCTCCAGCGATGGTCGTCTTAACTCTAATGAGTCATCTGAGGTTTTCCTTGCGACACTCGGCCACGATTGAGCAGGATCGGTGAGCCATGCAGGGCCGTGCCACCACAGCTGGTTTTGAGCAAGGTTGGAAGGAGAGGTGCCTCTGGTGGCTATGTCGACTGGGTTTTCAGCGGATGGTACATAATCCCATATCTCTTTGGGCACCAGCTCCTGTACGTGACTGATGTAATTGTCCACTAGATCATTTCCGACTGGTTTCTCTGAGCGCAAGCAGTGGAGAACGACTTGTGTGTCTGTCCAGGCACGGCAGTCTTCAAAAGCGACGTTCAGTTGTTGTGCTGTAGTTTGCAAAAGTTGTGCAGCCAAGAGAGCCGCTCGTAGTTCAAGCCTCGGTATAGTCATGCGAGTGTTCTTCGATCGGTTTAAGTGCGTAAGAGAGGCGAGCTTGCTTCTTGCAATGACAAGATGAACTTCCGTCAAGTCTGAATCAGCGGATACACTCGCGTACATGGCGGCTGCGAGAGCACGGCTGCTTGCGTCCGAGAAAACATGCAGTTGAATTTTTTTCGCTTGATTGTGTCCCAGACAGCGAGGTAGAGCGAGAGTAGAGACGTCTTGCAGATCGTTTCGAAACTGTGTCCAATGACATGCCAGGTCCGTTGTTAGTCGTTGATCCCAATCAAGCTTCTTCTTCCAGAGTTCTTGAAGGAACATTTTGGCTACGACGGTTATGGGAGTGAGCCATCGGACTGGATCGAAGAACCTAACGATTTCAGATAACACCCTGCGTTTGGTAATAAAACCGGTCTCCTTAAACAGAGGGGGCGAGAAACGAAAATGATCAGAGATGGGATCCACGCAATGCCTCATTCGCTGACAGGGCCTTCGGTTGGGAGATGCATCCAGCTGGGACGCAGTCGGTCCTCGACAGGCAGATCGCTCAGGAGCTCTGGGCTGTTGGTAACCCATTTTTTCAGCTCGAAGCCGCCCGCCTTGAGCAAGGTATTCAACTCATTGATTCTCCTGCGAGCGGACTTTACGTCAATAGCGCCTCCCAAAAAGTCATCCACATAGAGGTCATTCTCGATGGAGTCAAAAGCCTCGGGCAGAGAGCGGCCTTCGTCATCACACAATTGCCTGAGGGTCCTGAGCGCCAGGTATGGAGCGCAAGTTTCCCCATATGTGACAGTGAGCAGAACGTAGTGTCGTTCAGGCTCGTGAGCTGATGGACTCCAGATGATCCTTTGCAAGTGTACGTGGTTCGGGAGAATCCGAATTTGACAGAACATCATTCTGCTATCGGCACAGTACGCCACTCGATGCATCCTCCATCTTATCACCACGGCTGCTAGATGATTTTGAAGCTTGGGCCCAGGGTAAAGGACGTCGTTCAAGCGGCGTCCGGTCGATGTAGAACTAGACGCGTTGAAGACCACCCCCAATTTCTTGCCGTTGTCCTTTCGCTACCAAATTCCATTATGTGGAATGTAGTTAACTTGAGCAGTCGAGTCATTTATCTCTTGTGGAGTGAGCTCTCTCATGTGTCCCAACTGGAGATAGTCATCGATGAATTTTACATATGCAGTAGACAAACTCGGATCCCGTTGCATTCGACGATGAACTGACGCTAATGCTGATCTGGCATTCGAGAGACTCTCCCCTAAGAGTTGGCTACCACCTGGCTTGAGAGGAAGTGGCACGACGTATGTGCCACTCTTTTCACGTTGCTGCATGTTCTGAAAGATGCTTTCGCAAGCTTCGTCCTGGCGAGATTTTCTTACAGCTCGAGGGATTTCTTCGATTGACCAAAACTTCTGCATCAGGTCTATCAATTGTTCGTGCCATGGTTCGGTTTCGTCAGGTGACTGGACAGTGTAGAGCGTGAGCCTTTTTGCAGCCGATGAGGGAGCCTGGAGAGTCCCGGTGAATACCCAGCCAAATACCGTCTTTTGAGCGACAAGATCTCCCTGTTTAATTAGGCTCGGTAAGATCACACGACCGTAGATATTCGCTCCGAGGATAGCGTTGAATGGTCCCGGTCTGAGCATGTCTGGGTCAGCCAGCCTGAGATTACCAAAGCGAGATGCTATGTCGAGATCGCAATGAAGTGGTGGGGTAGTGATGCCGATGTGTTTCAGACCGTACACTTTGATTTGGACGGGTGGAAGCTGTGGGTTGATATTGATGTAGACTGTCGTCTGAAGCCTTGCAGCATCGATAACTTGACCATTGACTACAGCGATTCCGACTTTGACTGACTGAATTCGACTGCCAAGCCTGCGAGCCAGTGTCGCGCTCACAAGAGTTGATTCTGAACACGGATCAATGAGCACTCTTACCCTCTCAGTACGATTACCTCCATCACTCAGGCTGATCATTGCTGTTGAAAGTAGTGATTGTCATTGCCGCGTGATGTCCGTTTGGCCTGAATTCGATACAGGGGTCGAGGCGTCTTCCCTGCGAGCTTTGGGTAGTTACCCGAATCAATAACTCCACCGGTTCTGTTCTCGTTACTACCGTGAAGTTTGGTATGATGAGGGCGGCATGATCAACCTTTAGGGAATTGAAGCAGAGCTGTGCTTTGACGGGTACATCTCTACGTTCGTTGGGGCTCATTTTCTGGAACTGCCCACATCTTCCTATATAGTGGATAGCTCCGCATACAGCGCATGTGTAAGGCGAAGTTGTTGCAAAAACTTTGAGAGATCGGGGTCCGGCATCTACGTAACGTGCTCTGCTGGAAGTCACCTCTGATACCCTCTGCGAACGCCCAGTTTCTAGAGACTGAAGAGTGCGACATCTGCCTCGCAGGAACGAGATGAGTTCAGCAAAGGTTGGGTGATATGCGTTGGGCCCTGTTTGGCTGTTATCGATCCTCGTAAGCTCTTCTTTCCAACAGCGCTTGGTGTGAGAATCCATGACGTCACCGGCAATCGAAATCATCCAGTCATCCCAAGAGTCAACTGGTCGTTCTAACAATGCAAGCTGACTACGGTGTCGTTCTAGTTCATCCAAAAATGTCTGCAATCCTGTAGCGGATTCATCTCTTAGATGAGGTATCCTTCTGAGGGCTTTCAAGTGCTCTTGAACAAGCAGACGACGATGGTCGTAACGTGTCTCCAATATTGACCAAGCAATGGCGTAATTGTCCTTAGTGATTTGAATAGGGTCAAGAGCCGTCTTGGCCTCCCCCTGTATTCCAGTCTTCAAGCAGTACAGTTTTTCGACGTCATTGAGAGTCGGATCACTGTGAATCAGAGAGCGGAACATGTCCCGAAACGGTTCCCAATCCTCACGCTTGCCGCTAAAGGGTGTAATTGTGATTCTTGGTAGGCGAGACATCGTGGATGAGTTGGCAGATCCAGTTGCTTCGGCTACTGGAGCCCTTTGCGATCTCGCTGAGGTGGTTAATGCAGCATTATGTTTGTAACGAAGGTCATGGAGTCGGCTCTGAACTAGCCCGTCTGTCCACTTCTCATCAGGCATCTCAGTTACTGCGCGAGTTGAATGTTGGATAACTCTTACCAGAGCTCGCTGGGAATTTATCGGATTCATCTCCCTGTAAGTAATTGATAAATTTTAGCAATGAGCCTCGAAGCTTAGAGTGAGTCGAAACTCATGTTCTGTCTTCTGTCAGTTCACGTGGTGTGAGGTGTTCGACGCACTGAGTGCGAGTCGAAGCATGAGTTCGACGCACTGGGTGCGAGTCGAAGCATAAGTTCGACGCACTGAGTGCGAGTCGAAGCATGAGTTCGACGCACGGGGTGCGAGTGGAAGCATAAGTTCGACGCACTGGGTGCGAGTCGAAGCGTAAGTTCGGCGCACTGGGTGCGAGTCGAAGTATAAATTCGACGCACTAGGTGCGAGTCGAATCGAGATTGAATAAAGCATTGCCACTTTTCTGTTCGTTATGGTAAAATTATGAGCGGCATTCAACGCCAACGGCGTGTTGAAGCGGTACGCATTTCGACGTACTAGGACGCGTCGAATGAAGGCAGCATGTGTAACTATCTCTTTTCATTTCTTCATTACACTGGCTGAGAGCCAAAGTGTAAAGGGGGTCTTCAATACTCGTATGGTGCGAGCGAATTTAGGAGAGGAAATGAGATGGATAGATAGACGGTGCATATAAACTTCAAGGCCCGAGAGAGAGAGCGAAAGTTGGAGAAGTAAGAAAGATGGTATGCGGGAGAGAGAAAGAGAAAAAATGGCGTCAGGCGCTGCGAGCGTATGGCACGATTCTATGGAACAAAGGAATGTCTTGTTGTTGGCAAAATCACACACTCCGTTCACTTGTTTCGCTCCACCATTAAACCATCGCTCTCATCGCTATAACTTCCCTCTCCGTCGCAAAAATACATTCACAGGTTCACCGGAATATATTGATGATATATATTGATGCTTGATTCACACCTTTCTCATTATATATTATATAACTCTCTCACTTATTTTTCTGTGCATTCCTGTTACTCACATATCGATGTATATAGATTTCTTCCAGTGGTGATTCCATCCGGCTCGAAGGACCAAATGTTAAGTCTGCGATTGTTCTGCGGGATATGGATGTGGTCGATCAAATAAATTCTTCCTTAAGTTGAACTCTCTTCTTTATTTCACTGACTCGAAACGTACAAAACAAGGATGTGACTTTATGTTATAAATAACTAAATAGTAGCGTCTTCTCTTCTTCCTGGACAACAGAGAACTGAACTCTTGAGAGCAGCGGTGGTCGACGTGACAGAGGTCCAAGTGTGCCGCGCCGCCGAGAGCGGCGCTGCTAGGCCCGCTTTTGAGCGAACACTAGTTAATTAGTGAAATCACGATAGACGCCGTGATCACATGTTCACGGCTAAGCGCAGACGCGCATTTACACATACACTCAACTTCCTATTGAAGACTGGTTTCGGGGATGGCTCGCACTGTCCTTGGTCCTCAATCGGAGGCCTCCGAACATAAAGATTCAGGGCCATGCGAACCATTTTCTAATATTACGCAATATATGCTCGTCAGTACCCGCACACTGCTCCTTTATCCAACGCTCCTGACGTTTCACGCTTGATTGAATACCCGCTCTCCACCCCGAAGGAACTCCGATGTCAGCCCGAAACCGCCGCGACAACAATTCTCGGAAGCAGTAAATCGGTGGTCCTTTTATCGGAAGTTGAGTGTACTCACGCAGTTAGCATGGTTTCGTTGATACTTCGCTAGTAAACGAAAAAACATGTGGTGAGTTTTCTTTAGCAATTTTCTCTTAGTTTCCCAATTATCAGTTTTTTAATGTAGCATATATCAAGAAAAGAAAATTCTTTAGAACTATAGTGATTTAGTTCTTAACAACCTGAGCCTCGTGTTCGTATCAAGGTAACGGAACATTAATCGCATGCATACCTTTGAAACCACTATTTGTTAAGTGAAATGTCACTAATTGAATTAGTTATTTTCCACTAATTCGCAGTGATCGACTTTGCGTTAATTCTATTAGTTAAAATTTACAATCAAATAGTGATATTTCATTATTTCATATTCAGTTGAAAATAATCTTGCTGGAAAAAAAATTCGTGCACGCCAAAATTTGTAGGACTAAAAAATTAAAATCCGGAAATAATGTAGGAGCTGTATACACAACGTTTAGATTTTGAAAATTTAAATAAGCTAGTGATACTTTTTTATTCCTGACCAATTCATTTTAGACAAAATTTGAAACGAGTTTTATAATTGGAAAATGTTCACTATTCCTGATGAGGTTTATCATTTTTCGGAGTTTGTCCCTGACGCTATTGTTTCACTCGGTTACGTCTCTATCTTGAATCCTCTCGACCGCTGGCGTAACACGGTAATTGTATTTGTGTGGTGGCTCGCGCGGTCGGCCGGGGGCATCCTTTTTTCTCTTCCCAGTTCAGTTTTGACTTTTGTGGAAGTATTATTCGTGCCGCGCTCATGATTATTGTAAATTATTACGTCAAAATGACATACAAGTAAAAAATTAGTTGTTGAAATTTTAAATGACTGAGTCATCCACTCTAGGATAAGCCCAAACGTATGTCATAAAGTTTAGAAGTGTCGTCGTTTGAAACTTTGATATATATATATATATATATATATATATATATATATTGTAACTGCTTGAATTTGGAGCTTAGTTATCTAGTAACAATTTCTCATAATTGTTAAATAAAATAATGATTTTTAAAAAGGGTTTCTCACTGCTAACTTAATTTATATTCGCTATAAAATCATATAAAATACTAAATTGCCTTTTTAATCTTTGGCTACACAATGTAAAATCTAAGCCGTAGCTTTCTCAATCTAACAGTAAGATTAATCTTTTTATTCTCTTCGCATTATTCAACTCTCTTTTTATTCTTACTCTATAAAAATAGTATATATTTTAATTCAATCTCTAAAGATCTCTCTCTCTCTCTCTCTTTTGCTAAAATTAATCGCTTTCAAAACACTCGTCGGATATACCGAATAATTAAATTCTAGGAAGGCAATGCCTTAAACTCTTATTTGCAATATTCTTATACCACGATTTTTCATACAGGACAAATTCAACTCTATTTAAATTTGATGTTTACACCTTAAAGATTTATGATTATTTTGACACGACGGACAATACGATAATTTACCAACTAATTAGCTCAATAATAGTTTTCAAAAATAACCCTAAATCTAGGTAGAGAGGTCTCGCTGACACTACTCTTTTGCTCGCTCTCTATTACGTGACCTGAGTCAAACGCTTTGACTACAGGTGTCTGCCTACCTGCGCACTGGAGGGACCAGGATAGGAATTTCCGAAAATAAGGACCAACGCCTTTTGTAAAGTCTGGATTTTACCAGGTGGAGAGATTTTCTCTCTCTATACTTTTACTTCAATCCTAAAAGCTATTGAGAAATCGGTGAAACCTTCTCGAGGCTTGGCATTCAAGTTTAATCGCTTTTATAACCAGGATTCAAGAGTGGACTCAAGCCTAATCATAAGCGACTAAAATTCTAAGTCTCCAAAAAGAACGAAAGATTCTAAGTCTGCAAAAAGAACGAAAGATTCTAAGTCTTTATTCGGATTTTCTCCGTGAAAATTCTAAGTCTCAAAAAAAAGAACGAAAGATTCTAAGTCGCTTACAAGCGTATTGAAAATTCTCCCGAGAGAAGCCAAGTAAGTTTGTATGGCACGCACAAGACAGGCTATTCAAAAAGTTGATCTCTTATAGGTAGGAGAGAGAAGTGGACTTCGTTCCGACCTTAGAGAAAACTTTCCTTTACAGAGATAGATTTAGGGACTTAGGTTTCTTACGCCTAAGAACTCAAATCTATCCCAAGTTCCCAGAGAGCTGTACAAGTTTTGCCCTCCAATGATGCAATTTATCTGGAGCAAAGCGAGCAGGCAAGGAGTTTTGCCTATGAGAAGGCTGTGTTACATAACCCGCTGGTTACTATATATATATATATATTTAAAAAGTAGGAAGAATCGTAGAAAGTACGAAAGACTTTCAATGAAAATGTGAAGACCAGAGGAATAAAGTTCTTGAAACACACACATACACTAATGCTTCGAAGCCAGTAAATGAAACTTTCGATGACTCCTAACGAGTTTTTAGAACACAGTGGTGCCAAATTTAAAAAAATTATTTCGAGGTTTTATTTCATGATGTTGTTAAACACAACAACAGTTAAGTTTCAACTTACGCTTCAGTTTTATTTATTTTTACACAGTTCGAACACTGCACACACACACCTATATTTGACCCTATGAAAAATCGAAAGAAATTCTGCGGCGTGATTCGAACTATTTAACACCTATGAACGCAACTTATCCCTAACAACTAAACCCTACGGCTAAACTAACACATGGAATATTTTGCACAAATCCCAGCAAAGAGCCGAAGCACGGCACTGCAGGGTCGTGTGAAAAATACCTGGCCCCCGTTTCAACACATGCAAATTAAATTTTATAAAATAAAATCCCTTTTTATGTGGAAAGCTTTAAACTTTTATTAATGCTTGTAATTTGAAATTAGCGAATTTTTAAAGTAATTATTGAATGTTATTATTATTTAACCCCACGTAAATTTGTCCATTGCCGGTTACTGCGACTTTATCCATACTTACATACACCACTTCACGTATGAACGTCACTACGTTTTAACACAAGCATCCAATGTGACTGGCATTGTGCATATATAGATAACGTAAGCGACAGTCATCGAATTCTTCGACAACTCGTAAATCAGTTATTTGTTTCTGTGCTGGGAGTTATTGGTTTTAAAATCTTTTGGAATCTGGAGGACTTTTTATAAAATATTGAATGCTTGTCTAGAACTTTGTGAACATCTGTTGAATACATATTCGAGATCTGATTTTCCTAGATTGTATTCCAATAATTCTATGACTTTTTTCACTTTTTAGACAAAGTCTGCGGTTCTTTAATCAAAATTATATGAGATTCTAAAAAAAGTGGCCTGTCCTAGAATGGGTGACTAGTCAACTAAAGTTTCGACAACTTATTTTTTCCGGTTACATCTCGAGTTTCTTCTGAAGCCTGCATGTAGGCTATTTTTCTAAAACTATCCCAATATTTTTGTATTGAGAGTGAGATGTACGCATTCCCAGGTGGAAATTTACAACTGGCTTGGTACCGCGCCAGTACCGCCGGTCGGATATCGGTACTGGCGTGGTACTGGTATATTAACGCATGGAAAACGGTTGGGTACTGGCATTAGTACGAAATGTCACTCGGCTGGGAGTTGTCTGTCGGTACTGGAAATGGTATTATGCCTGTACCTAAAGTTTGCACTGCCGTGGTACTGGAAATGATATTACGCCTGTACTGCAAGTCTGTACTGGCGCGGTACTGGCAATAATACAAAATGTCACTCGGCTGGGAGTTGTCTGTCGGTACTGGGGCAGTACTGGAAATGGTATTATGCCTGTACCTAAAGTCTGCACTGCCGGGGTACTGGTACAGATAAATAAATTTGCAAAAAAATTGTTTTATATATAATAATTGCATTTGATTTATTTTTGAAATTATGCAATTGCAGACACGGTCACTTACAAACATAATCGCACGTACAATGCTATGAAAAATCGCCCCCGCTGGGGATTCGAACCCTACCTAAACTACCTGAATCTACACCGCACGCTCTAGCTAATTACGCTAATGTACCGCTTGGATTTTCTCGACAAAATCTCAGCCAAGCTTTTTCGCTGAAAAGCCAGGGCTATCGGAGGAATATTTTTTCGTTTCACACAATTTACATGAATAGGTGGTTTTAAAAATGTGTAATAATAATATTTAAATTTAATTAATTTAAATTTTAATACTTAAATGTTTAATTTAAATATTAATTTAATTTGTGATTTCCGTTCAAATTGTAAAGCTTCAAAATTTACAGGATTTATCACTTTCAGGCGTATGATAAGTAAAAAATATTTAAATTTTAGTACAATTTTCCAGCATAAAAAAATAAAAAAATAATAATAATTCCAGTTCAAAAAATTGGGATAAACTTCCGAAAAGGGTGGATCTCCGATTTTCTCCCCGCTCCGTATACTTATGTATTTTGAAGCGCTTCCCAGGCGGAAAACTCGGACTTATGTCGGATCTTACGAATGGCATAGTACTGCGCCAGTTGTAAATGAGGAGCAATGTCGCTACTGGCGCAGTACTCGCATTAGTACAATATGTCACTCGGCTGGAAGTTGTCTGTCGGTACTGGGGCGGTACTGGAAATGGTATTATGCCTGTGCCGGCATTTGGACTTAGTACTGCGGGTCAGTACTGAACCAGTACTGCACCAACGATCGGCAAAACTCCTAAGTCGGCTTCCAGCCAGCACTTGGATTCAGCACTGGGGCAGTACTAAACCAGTAGCGCGCCAACGCTCGGCAAAACTCCTTAATTTGGCTTCCAGCCAGCACTTGGACTCAGTACTGGGCCAGCACTAAGCCAGTACTACGCCAACACTCGGCAGAACTCCTAAGT
>CAKNWW010298478.1:0-12489 GCA_932074435.1 Andricus kollari | reverse complement strand
TTGCAAGAAAAACTATTGCAGTTACTCCGTGACCTTCTAACGCAAAATTTCACGTAGAATCCGAATTCCAACAAGTTAAATGTTCATCTTCCCTTTTTAATGAGTTTTTCCTTCATGATACGGAGAGGATACGATGTGGATACTATAGGGATATGCTGTAGCGTATCCGTTCCGTTCATTCGGTCCGCTAGGGAAGAAGCGAGGATATTATTTCGATAAAATTAATCAGTTAAAAATTCAGGTAATAACCATGTGCAAGTTCCACTGATACCAAACCACGCTAAAATCTAAAAGAATTGTATACAACAATATAACAAGCGAGCGTGAAAACACTTACCGGGTCGAAAATATGTCAACATGACAGCTCGTGTTGCGTACTTCTTCTTCTTTCTTTTTCCCCACACTCCTCCATACGTGGGAGGGGGGAGATAATTAGCTTAGCAACCTATTTGGCCATGGCGATGATAGTTAATTGATTAGTTTGAGTTTTACTTTGTTTCGATATGTGGTGTTATGCCTCAAGAACTTAGGTTAGGCGAGGTTAGGTAAAATGGTAAAGGTGGACAGGAGAGTGAAAGGTTTGGAGTGCGCAAGGTAGGTGGAAATCTAGTGGAAAAAGACCAGGTAGCGTCTTGTGAATCCCAAATTTTTTGCGCGAAATATGATTTGAAATTTTTCTAAAGAACAATGTTTTGGAGGACGAAATGTGATATTTAGATCTCTAGTAATTCATAAGCTTGAAAATAAGTTAAATAAGTAAATTACTTGTTTTGAAAAATGTAATGATGGGCAGGAAAGCTTTATTTTTTGGATTGTGGAGAAAGGGTTCTACACTGAATGGTGGAAAAAAGGAATTTTTTATAAGAGACGATTCTAGTGTCCTTCTGGAATCTGAATATATTGGACAGGCCCATAATACGTGATTAATATCCTCCTCAAGAGAATCGCAAGAAGCGCAACCCCCCTCCTCTATGCAATTTTTTCTAGCCAGACTGGCCGCCAGATTATAGTGATTGGCACACAGTCTAGATATTACAACTACCAAATTTCTCTCAAATTTAGAATTGTAGAACCATGGTTTGTTAAATTTAGATGAGTCAAAAAAGTTCTGAAAGTAATATTGACCTATCCCTCCAGACCTTGAGATCGTACCCCAAACTTCCAGAGCAGCATTGAAATGTTGAGAAATAGCGTGCTGGGTGCGAGGCATATGGGTCGCGATTTCTGAGGGGCACGTACGTGCGAGGCATATGCGACGCACTTTGTGATAGACACGATGTGTGGCGCATGTGTGTCGCACTTTGCGAGGGTCATTATACAGGGTGCTTTTTGAACTTGAGACAACGAAATATCTTAAAATCATACGCATCCTATGAAAAAAATATCGCTAATGAAAACTTTTTAGTTTCGAGGGGGAAAAGCGACATTGAACCAAATTTACCCCACCCCACCCCCAGGAGACATGGGGTTTTTATTAAGGATATTTTTTCATAGGATGCGTATTTCTTGAGAAATTTCGATGTCTCAAGTTAAAAAAAACACCCTGTATACATGATATATAAGTAATAAGCACATTTTTTGATAATAGTAGTATAGTAAACTATTATAATTATAATAAAGTTTTTTAAAATATTGATAATTATTATAATTAAAGATTCAATTAATTACAAAAACTAAAACATTCCCGATTTTATAATTAGAATAAATGAGGAAATTAGTCAGAATTATTGAATGCATGGTTGTATAGTTTCAACGTACAATATGCATTTTATTTATTTTAAAACTATTATATAATTTCCAACTTTAGTCGACTATACAAATAATTTCAATTAGCCTTTTGTTAATTTGAATTTGAAATTAAGTAAATAAAAAAATGACATTTTTGGTATAATTTCAACTTTACATATTTATTTATGCTTATAACTTCAATTTGTGCTTTTAGTTTCAAGTTTAACATTAAATTGAGTTTAAAATGTAATGTAAGATCAATGTTTAAAAAATTTGTTAACAAATTTAAAAAATGCATATTTAATTTTTAATCGTAGTCTATTCATTTTTTATTATTTTGAAGCAGAAATAAGAGGAGCTATATTCAAAAACTGCGCGCATTAGTTGAATAATATACGGCGCAGACCCCGTCGTGTCAGTCGAACGGAATCGCCCGACGCGCCGTGACAGCTGTTGTCGACTTCCATTGTCGGTTTCGCACGGTGTCGTTTTGCGAGATTTTAGCGAGAAAACGTGTCGGTTCTCAATCGCAAATTTTTTATTGCGATAGGATTTTTATGTGTAGTGACTCTGCGGCCCCCTTTCCTCTCGATTTGCGTCTAATCGTGCGCGTGTTGATTTATGTTTGGTTTTATTCTTTTTTTCGGCTTTACCGAAATATCTTTCGCTGAAACTTTGAGAAATGCGAAAACGGATATAAATAACCTATTTCTGTTTTGAATAATTAAAAACAGATAATTTCTGTTCAATATCGTTTTTTTTATTATTCAAACAACAAATATTAGCATGTTTTTGTCCAAATTAAAACTATCCTTCGTTGAAATTTTAATAATAGACCTGAAAACGGTTACAAACAGTTTATTTTATTTAAACGAAAAATATACTTTTTAACTACGTCTTTATGTTTTCTGTCAGTTTTATGTGCCTGTATCTTGCAGTTGCAGCGAAAAATATTTATTATTGTTGATACAAACATGCGGAAACTGAATTGCTAATGCACAACTAAAATGTATAAATATTCCTTCCACCCATAATAAAAAATACGTTCATGATAAATTACCTGCTCTTTATTTTAAAATATCAATGGAAATATTTTCTGTACCCTCTAAAAATCCTAAATGTGAGCACGCACCATATCCGCACCGGCACGCATGACGTGCAACCCTCCCGACGTGCGACACACCTAAATGATCACACACCTAAATGATCTACGTTTTCATTCCGTATTATGCCCTTATGACCAGGAATCCACACTAAAGTTATATTAAGATTATTATTTGATGCAGTGAAGAGGAGGTTCTGAATTTTATATATAAAATATGACGTTAAAGAAGAGGTGTTGGGACTTTGACAAGCTTGTAGCACACTCTTTGAATCTGAGAAAATCACTGAATAGGGGATTTTTTTGTCCAAAATGTGTTGTATTGATTCACTAATCGCCCACGCTTCCGCTGTGTAAATAGAAGCATGTTCAGAAATTTTAATTTTAATTTCAAGATTTAGTTGCGGAGAATAAATAGAAACTCCGACAAAGGATTCTGGGAATTTGGAACCATCCGTGTAAAAGTGAATGGAGTTAGAAAATTTTTTTGATATGAAATGTGTAAAAGTTATGCCAGGAGAACTACTGTTCTGGATTGCCAAACCTGTTTTTAAATCAATTGTTGGTTCGAAAAGTTTCAATGGGTAAGGGGTTAAGTAGTGTAACAGAATAGCTGAGTTTAAGACTTTCTCTTTGTAACCCTTAAGTTTGTAGTAGGATTTCAACAGGAAAAAATTCTTATTCAGGTTGAATTGAGTCAAACGTAGTTTAGTTATGAAATACAATTTGTCGAGAATAGGATGGAGTGGATGATTCACCGGCAAGAATGTTTTAATAAGAAATTTGTCTGATTGTAGTTGGAATCTAGATTTAACAGGAAGTTCCTTTAATTCCGCTTGCCTTGACAATAATAGGTGTTGAAATTCTGTACCCACCGATTACACGTAAGAATCTATTATGCAACTTATTTATTTTTCCAAAGAAGGAGTCACCACTACATATGGACAGGGCATGACATCCATACTCCAGAGAGCTCCTCCCCAAAGAGCGGAATAATAATTGGAGTACCTATGGGTGAGAACCCCACCATGTACCACATAAACACTTTAAGATATTAAGAACCTGGTTACCTCGATTAATTATTTTGGAAAAGTATAGATCCCAAGATAATATGCAGTGAAAAATAAATCCCAAAAACAAAGCAGACTCAGATGGATTGATTCGAGCCTCCAACCAATGAATTAGTCTATTCAATATTAGTTTTTCTGTAATTTTAAGAAAACAAGAGGCTAACGCAATTGGTCTGAATTTTTTCTTGGTGCTTTTTGGAAGCAGAAAGATTAAAAAATCCTTCCAGGAATCTGGAAAAACATGCGCGTTAACAATGTGATTTAAAATGTGGAGCAAAAAGAGCAGAGAAGGTATTGGAAGGTTTGATATGACTTCATAACTTACTTTGTCAAGGTCAGGATAAGATTTAAGTTTTACACTTTTCAAAACAGAAAGCAACTCTTTGAAGGTAAAGAGGTTGTTAAAAATGTCTCCCTGTTGCAACATAGGATTATTTTCTGAGCCAGAAGAAGGAGCATCATTAGGGGGGGGGGGGGGGATTTCTATCTAGGGATTTTGAGAGAGAAGGAGTGACTATATTAGTGAAATCGTTGGACATCGCTAAAAAGCTCTCCATGTAAGAATTCATATCCTCCAAAGTATCCAGATTAATCGAGCTAGATGTGGGCGAAGGCGGGTTCAGTAGTCTGTGGCGAAACCCTCTAATTTTATTCCAGACGTTGGAAATAGGAAAATTAAAAGATAAGGATTCACAATATGATCTAAAACTAGTACGTTTACTAACTTTATGTTTTTTGGTAGTTAAAGCCTGATATCTTTGGAAATCAATGAAGTTCTCATAATTAGCAGAGGCCATGAAGTGTTTAAATTTAGCTAACCTCATGGAGAGCTTCATCTATGTCTTTCACAAAGGTGTAGTATGCATTGGTGATTTCATTTGGAGATCGGAGTTCAGGAAGATTGTCTTCTTTATGCATTGATATTAGAGAGGAATTAAAAACCTTCCAATCGACTCTTTTTAAATTATATTTATGAGAGAAGAACTGATGAAACGTGAACGGGATGCCCACGTCGATTCTTATAGGGAAGTGATCACTGCCCATTTTGTCAACCAGAACTGACCAAGAGGTTATTAGTTTTAAATTACTCGATACAATAGTCAAATCTATTGCAGATTTAGCCAGACCTGGACGTAGAAAAAGGGTCGACTCCCCGCTATTTATGATGGACAGGTCTGAGTCGGATAGCGCATTAAAAAGCGAGATCCCTGGTTGACAAGACGATTCACAGCCCAAGATGGATGATGGGCATTGAAATCCCCTCCAATCAAAATAGAGGAAAAATTGGAAGTAGAATCAAAGCACGTATTCCAGTTAACTGAACGGCCAGGAGCGCGAGGGTTTCTGTACACATTCACGATGAGTAATTGTCCTAAATCAGTAGGAATAGCTATAGCCAGAGTATCGAAAGTGTCGTCTATATTGTAAACTGTATTGATTTGTTTAAATGGAATATCGTTTCTGATAGCAATCATTAAACTTCCTCCTGTGCGATCAAGGCGATCCTTCCTTATAACGTTCAAACCTCTGAACCGTAACCTGGATTGGGGTTTAAGCCAGGTCTCACTTAACAGGACCACGTAAAATTTGTTAGAGATCTTTTCTAATAAGTCTTTTTTAGGGAAAATACCACGACAGTTCCATTGAAGGATGTTCAAAGAAGTTTCCTTAACCATATATTAAGGAGAATTTTGGAAGGGTGCAGCCTGTGATGAAGGTGTGGTATTGAGATTGGAAGGAAACATGGTGTGGGAACTAAAACTTTTAAACATGGCGAGCAAGGGCGCTAACTGGTTACAGAGCTGCGTCAGAAAAGAAATCATCTGGTCAAAAGTTTGTGCAACTTGAGAAGGAGAAGAAGAAGTAAAAGGGGGTAGTGGGAACGAGGGACAGAAGTTATCCTTATTGGGGGGAGAGTTTACTGTTGCGTTGTTGTCATCAGGCAAGGTCGAAATCCTGTTCAATCGATTTGAGACAATGTTTTCATTTCTTTGATTAGGGTTTTGGCGAGAGTTTGTAGGTGGAACATTTTGATTGTTGTGGTGTTGTGCACGTGAGGGGGGTTTTGGTTTTGAAAAGGCCGTGACAGCAGAAAAGGCCTGTTGAAAGGTTGAAATTGGATTGCCCAACGCAGAATCCAAGTCCACATCACCAAGGTTCGGGAAGTTGGAGTAGCCAAAGTTGGGTGCTGGAAGAGGAACCGAAATCAAAGTGGGGGGTTCTTTAAGCAAAGAATTCACATCAAAGGTGGAATTATTGTTTTGTGCACATTTTTTGCCCTGATAATAAAGACGTGTCGCATATCTGAAAGGGTGGTTCTTGTAAGCTGCAATTTTCCTAATCGATATTTGATCTTGATAAAGTGGGCAGTTTTTATCCGAAGGTAAATGAGAGCCTTTACAATTAAGGGAAAAGTGGGAATTTTTTGGGGGGCACGTAACTCCAGATGCATGAGGAGCATCACCGCAGAAATGACAACGAAGATTCTTGCACTGGTTTGCTACATGCCCGAATCTACAGCAAGCAAAACAGATTTTAGGTTGAGAGCTGTCGGGTTCAACTCTAATTCTTAATTGAAAGATGTTGATGAAGTCTGGGATTTCTTGCCCTTCAAATCTAACCTGCACTGTTTTGGTTTGGACGAGGTCCCCTTTGTCATTCTTAAATAGAAAACGACGAGCACTTAGAACCGCACATTTAGAGCTAGTCGCCGAATGTTTAGTTATGTCCTCAGTAGTGATTTCGAAAGGAATATCGCGCACGGTGACTTCGCGAGCAATCCGATAATTCGGAACAAAACCAATGAGATCGGATCTGTCTAGAAGTTCCTTACTCTCAACAATCTTGTTCGCACATTTAGCGTCGTAGCATTCAACGAGGACTCGAGAGTAACCCGATTTTTGAATATTTTTAATGAGGCCGGGAAAGTAGGTGTGTAGCGTTTTTCCCACCACCATCACATGCTTAGAATTGCACTTATCTTTGGGTTCTACCGTTACGAAAAAAGGTCCCTTGTTATGGATTGTATATCGATTTTTAAGTAGATGTTCCTGGGAGTTAAAGGCTTCAGAATCAGTTGTATTTTGAACTGTACTTTTTTCATTACGAGAAGGAACATTAAGATGAGAGGAGTCCCGCTTCTCCCGTCTCCTGCTTGTAGAGTTAAGGTTATGAGAGGGGGGTTGGGTTGGGAGGTGAGCCACATTATTTGGATCTTGTGAGTTTCGAGAATGATGGAACTCGTTTTTAAGGTTTTTAAGAGACCTATCTAGCACATTTGCGTCCAAGCTTACGATTTGGTCCAAATCTTCAAAATCCATAGCATGTTGTTTCCTGAACCTACGTTATTCAGGGAATCCGAGCTCCCTGTTGCATCAGCCATTTTATGGCGCTGCGGCCGTGTGGCCTTATTACTCAAAAAACGACCTACCTGCGCTCGGTGAGATTGAATAGCGATCCAAGAGTGAAAAAAGGAATAAATAAAAAAGAGGAAGAGGCATAAACTCTTAAAAAGTACGTCACGCCAAACTGGTTGGAGTGATGATAAAGCCTTGAGAACTCAAGATCACAGAACAAACGAACTTCCCTTGACCACAGTCCGAAAGCGACTCCTCGTGTTGTGTACGGGTAAAGCGAGACGTTCAACTTCGTTGGTCAAACAGCCTCCCATCTCCCACCATTTGACACCATTCATTTTGCTAAGCGCACGCTACATTCAAATTCGTAAACGCACTTAGTAATCCTTATCACAAAATATAATAATTCTAATAATATATCAATCTTGTTTACACTTATGTATGTATTACATAATATAACATTATGATATAATAATTACTCATTATTATATGATAATAAAAGTTCAGATTCCATTTAATTAATACTTTTGAGCTTTCATGTGCCCATGAAAGTTTTCAAAAATGGTCTTGTAGCCTATTCATAGGTTAATTAAGTATTATTAAAATATTGAAAAAAATATGTTCCAAATTGAAACAAAATTTAATTTAAAAAACAAAATTTTTTAAAGAAAAAACCATTTTTTACAACAACAAAAATTTGACAACAAATTTCCAAACCAATTTTCAAACATTTTTTTTTTAAATTGTCAAAAAATTATATTTTGAAATTATTGTCCTTAAAAAAATGTACATTTAATCTTCCAGACACCTCCTCGTCTCATACTTTCCACTTCCCTACATTCGTCACCCCTCACTTACACCCTTGGAAAAACGTCTAAGGATGGGATTTGAAAAAAAAAATCCAAGGCTAAGAAACGCTAAGAAGTCAATAATATATATTATTAATATTGTTTTCTGTATGATGCCTTCATACGTGCGTTGCATTTTGCACGCATTTCGTGAAGGCATATGTGATAGCGAAATGCATGTCATAACGCTCGCAGCTACGTGACCATCATCCCGTGATGGCGAAATGAACCCTCTCGCGCACGCATAGCATGATAATTACACGCACGATTGTTATATGGGATTGTTCCGTGCATTGTCTTGGTTCATTGTAGTCTGTAGTGAGTACAGCCTACAACTCTTGACAGATTTTGATTTTTTTTAATGCTCAGGATCCTGCAGAATAACTTTAGGCCGATTTTTTAATTTCACTTTATGTAATTTAATATTTAAACAAATAGAACGTCAAAATTAGATATTATACGAATATTATTTTTTCTCTGAAGAAGAAAGTAACTTTTATAAACAAAATATTCAAGAAAAATTAGTTTACTATGGAAATAAGAGGTTTTTTCAACACTCATACTTACGTGGAGATATTTTTGTGAAGCTATCAAGATGCAATAAAATAATTATTGCAAACAAACCGCTTATTCAGACGTTAAATTGCTGTGTTTATTTAAATTATTGTTAATAACAATAAAAATTGCGAGTTGGTGCCACACTATCTTCATTAAATATACCACTGAGATCTAGCTGCAACATGATTTAGCAGAAAAAAATAATTTTCCCGATGGAAAACGCTAAAGTTTAAAATTTTTTTATAATATTGTATATTTTTAATAATAGTAATTTTTATCTACCCAGTGGGCACTAAATTTGGCGACGTCTTTATGACATCGTTACGGCATCTTTACGACAACTTTACAAGATCCTATGTCCATGTCGTTAAGGTGTCTTTACGATATCGTAAAGACATCGTCAAATCGTACGGCGTCTTTACGATATCGTAAAGTCATCTTAACGACATGGACATAGAATGTCGTAAAGTTGGCGTAAAGATGTCGTAAAGACGTCGCCAAATTTTGTGCCGACTGGGAAGGCCAGTTCAAGATCAAACTTACAAAATTCATTGCTAACCAATTGAGTCAGGGTACATACAGGTTTTGGGGGTCGCTGAATTCAAATTCGTTGCCTGTTTGTTCCCATAAGGTCAGGGTGAAGATCAAGGTCAATTCAAGGTCAAACCTACAAAATTCTTTGCTAACCAAATAAGTCAGGGTACCTATAGGTTTTCGGGTTCGCTAAATTCGAATCCGTTGTCAAGGTCAGTTCAAGGTCAAACTTACAAAATTCATCGCTCACGAATTAAGTCAGGGCACCTATAGGTTTTCGGGGTCGCTGAATTCGAATCCGTTGTCAGTTTCATCCCTTCAGGCCAGGGTCAAGGTCAGTTCAAGGTCAAACTTACAAAAATCATCGTCAACCAATTAGGTCAGAGTATCTATAGGTTTTCGGGGTCGCTGAATTCAAATACGTTGTCCGTTTAGTTTGACCTTAAATTGACCTTGACCCTGACCTGATGAGATAAAACGAACAACTGATTTGAATTCAGAGACCCCGAAAACCTATAGGTACCCTGACTTAATTGGTTAGCGATGAATTTTGTAAGTTTGACCTTGAACTGACCTTCACAACGGATTCGAATTCAGCGACCCCGAAAACATGTAGGTACCCTGACTTATTTGGTTAGCCATGAATTTTGCAAGTTTGACCTTGAACTGATCTTGACCCTGACCTTATGGGACCAAACGAACAACGGATTCAAATTCAGTAAACCCGAAAATATAAGACCCACCTAGTCTGGTCCGTGTTGTAAGGGCTTAGATTTTGTGGTCCTGTGTAATTCAAGGATCGTAGAAAATCTTCCGGTGGAGAACTCGAAAGTGAAGAATCATTCGATAACAAAATACGCCATCAAATTAATTCTGATGCTGATGCAGACGAAAGCGACGAGGATTTATCGGAAGCGTAGTTGCATATCCTTTATTCTATTATATCTGAACAGTCTGAATAAGGTAGTTTCATTTCAGAGGAACTTTATGTTTATATTTTGGTTATTTTGTTTCAAACGAAAAAATGTTTCTTTAGTTTTAAAATGTTCCTCTATATAGGTCAAAAGGTTAACTCAAAATCTAATTAGTCATAGTGAACCAATTAATTAAATAGTTGAAGGGGGGGATGTTTCAGTTTATGATCTTCGGACGTTTCTCTATATCAGTGAAAAATTTCTTTCTGAACCTAAATTAGACAGATTGAAGTAATTAATTAAACAGATTCTCAGGCCAAAATGTTCTAGTCTCCTTAATTTATAGACGATTTTATACTATAAAAATATGACTAGTTAAGATTTACAGTTTATAAATCTGTTTTAATAAGTCATTATTAAGCGTTAATTTGCCTTTGATTCTATTTTCAGACGTACGATCTGACGATGTCTTTACGTTGTCGTACAGACAACTTAACGACATGGACATAGGATGTCGTAAAGTTGTCGTAAAGATGTCGTAACGTTGTCGTAAAGACGTCGTCAAATTTGGTGCCCGCTGGGTATTTTTCTATTAAATTAACATTTTGCCTTCAACTTGGGCTTATCAGGTAGCAGGTGCTACAGCCAAATAAAAGGTGTGTGGATAATTTCATGTTGCAGTGTGATAACTCTCTTTTTCTAAAATTTGGAAGATGAAAGTTTCAAATTCTGGAAAATTTTTATTTGAAAAAAAAAGAATATTTAAATTCAGAAAAATTTTCATTTGGAACCAGGAATTTTCAAATTCGGAAAAATTCTGAATTGGAACAGGAATTGATAAATTCCTGATAAATCATTTAAAATGATAATTCCTTTCAAAATTTCCTGTTCAAAAGTTAAAGTTATAATTCTTTACGAGAATTCCTTGTTACATTTGTCAAATTATATTTTTTGTGAAATATATGAAACATATAATCATGAAGTTTCTATAAAAGTCCTTCAAATAAATATCCATGTAATTTTTACTATGATTTTCCTAAACATAAGATGTTTTCAAATTTTTCCAACTTTTTTTATATAACTTTAAGTACTTGCTCTGTGATGTAATTTTGTTTATATTTAGATTCATAATTTGCTGTAATATTATAGAAACATAACTTTAAAATGAACCCAAGAACATGAAAAAATCTTGCTTTTTTACTTTTTTACCATTTTTGCAATTATATCTATAACTTATAAGCTTATAATCCAAGCAGTTAATAAATTCTATATATTTTGAAGGCAATTCTAATTGTGAATTGCAGAAGTTAGGTTTACATAAACATCATATGTGACCGTCTGCGAAGAAAGGGACCTAATGCGCGCTAGCTACATTTTACACGAGGAGCGATTGAAGAGGCGTTCCAATACAGGAACTCCATAAGAGGGCTTCACTTTGCAGATTATTACCAATTTGAATTTTTTAGATATGGAAATAATATTTTTTATTATGAAAGAGCAAATAAAAAGCTATCGATTGGTGTGAAAAACTAAAAATCGATTTTTTCCACATCAGGTCCCTTTCTTCGCAGACGGTCACATATTATGTCAATTGGCACCCCTTTTAGAAATGTGCAGTTCGTACTTCGTGGATTTGAAATACACTGCTTTTTAGAAAGTAACAGAT
The DNA here is from genome assembly GCA_932074435.1 of Andricus kollari. Taxonomy (NCBI): domain Eukaryota; kingdom Metazoa; phylum Arthropoda; class Insecta; order Hymenoptera; family Cynipidae; genus Andricus; species Andricus kollari. The sequence goes on along the minus strand of CAKNWW010298478.1, from coordinate 713 downwards.
TTTCAATTAGAAAATATATTAAAATTCTGTTAAGCTGTATCATTTATTCAATACTGTTCACGTTCAAATCGTTCAAATAAATACGCGCGTAGTACGGCCATACTGATTTTCTCTCCCATTGACAGAGGAGCTAGTACTCTGCGGGGCGCACACACATTTGCACAACGAATAAGCAGAAGGCACAACGCACAAGTGAATACGCTTCAACGATGGCTTCAACGCACACAAATCCGCATCCCTGGCGGACCGGCCGAATGCAAACATTACTCTACAGCGTAACGGTAAAGTAATTGTAAAGTAATGTTAAAGTAATATGGCATTATGATTATTAAGAGAAGCAAAATAAATATGTAAACGGTTGCAATCGTAATAATACGTTAAAATTTACGTTAAATGGCCATCTCGTAACTCCAACAGATTTCTTTTTCAGCGTTAAAAAATAAAAAAACAAAGTGGCTGTCATTGAAGTCTATCAGAGGCGGCTTCAAGTGCATCGCCAGTAGCATTTGACGCGCGAAGTTCAAAAATCAAATTAAACATTGGAAAAAGCAAATGTGTCAAATAAATGTAAATAAATATAGTAAATAATGTAAAAAAAGATGGCAATGTTTGAAATTAACAGGAAGATTATACAAATTTTGTCGGAGTTGTTGAATTTTAATTTTTTACATTTGACAGCATGAAACTATCGACTGCGGTAACATACGAGATAA
>CAKNWW010298474.1:0-12099 GCA_932074435.1 Andricus kollari | reverse complement strand
CTCTCTCTCTCTCTCTCTGTGGGCCACAAAAAATCGAGGGCAGCTGCCATAACCGATACAATTGCAATAGATACATCTCAGATATTCCACTCACAATGAGAAAATATGGGATCACTCGTACGAACAAACGTATGGACTATACATCTATCTCCCGATGGGATTATTAAATTTATTCTTCCACGTATAGCTTTCATCCTTACACCATACAAGCCGTCTACCATAGAAGTATTGGAAGTTCACTTATTAACAATACCGGTATTTTAATTTTGCCTTACGCTCACTTTACCGCGTCTTGCGGATCAGTGATATGAAAATGGTGCCTTGCTAGTCTAGTGGTAGCCTGGGTGAAAATATTTGGTCCTGATTTTGTCTTGGGCAAAGACCAATCCAAGAGAATTTCAAGATATTCTCTATGTGTAGCTCGTGAGACTGAGCCAGACTATTTTTCATGTCTTAAGACAAATATCTTCGACTTAAAGACAACAATTTATGTCTTATTAAGGCCTCCGACGGTCATCACTAATCGGCTGTAAGCTTTATAGAATGTTTATATTATTTATCTACATGGTACTTATTGTTTATGTTATAATAATTCTATTTATCTGCAATAATTATGTTCTTTGGATGGAGAATCTAAAAATTTTGTCCATTTTTTCCTATCTCCATCAGTTAACTAGATACTTGTAGAAAATGACAGTTTAATTTTTTTTATGGAAAATTTTATATGCCTGCAGTTTTTGAGACAGCCAGGTTCCGAATTTCTTAGTTAAAAATTAGTTATTATAGAATTATAATTTTTAGCGGTTGTAAAGTCTTAATCCTCAGCAGATGTCAACTGCTTGGTCCTTACTATTCAGTCAGTTATTCGTACTCATTGAAATAGTAGATTTTTACTAATTACTAGTAAACGAATCGGCACTATTTGAATTAGTAGAAAACTACTAACAATTAGTAGTCGAAGGCCTGGAGCAATCCAGTGAGGGGTAGTGTCGCTGGAAGGGGAAGGGTACCCAGGTAGCCGTGGAGGAAATGATGACTGCCCGGAAATGACAGGTCCTGTCGGTGGGATCCATAGTTTATAGAGGTCGGAGTAAAATGAACAATAAAATGTACAAACGGAAACTTTTGTAATTTTGACCCTGGCAAATGTTATAGCCACAAATTGGTATTATAATTTTTTTTTAAAGATCAATTCGGTATATTTATCAAGACTTATATAATTGTTTTGAGACATAGGAGGATAATTTATGTTTTGGTATTATTACTACCGGCAGGACCTGCCATTTCCAGGTAGATTGGAACGAAACAGTTGACATCTGTTAAGGATTAAAATTGTATGACCGATATAACTTTCAATTTTATAATAATTTATTTTTAAATAAAAAATTCTGAACCTGTCGATCTCAACAACTAAAGGCATATCAAATTTACCATCCCAGGTGGAAATTTACAACTGGCTTGGTACCGCGCCAGTACCGCCGGTCAGATATCGGTGCTGGCGTGGTACCGGTATATTACCGCATGGTAAACGGCTGAGTACGGGCATTAGTCCGAAATGTCACTCGGCTGGGAGTTGTCTGTCGGTACTGGGGCGGTACTGAAAATGGTATTATGCCTGTACCTAAAGTCTGCACTGCCGCGGTACTGGTACAGATAAATAAATTTGCAAAAAAAATTGTTTTATATATAATAATTGCACTTGATTTATTTTTGAAATTATTTTTTGTCGACAAAATCTCAGCCAAGCTTTTTCGCTGAAAAGCCAGGGCTAACGGAGAAATATTTTTTCGTTTTAGACAATTTACATGAATAGGTGGTTTTGAAAATGCGTAATAATAATATTTAAATTTAATTAATTTAAATTTTAATACTTAAATGTTTAATTTAGATATTCATTTAATTTGTGATTTCTCTTCAAACTATAAAGCTCCAACATTTAAAGGATTTATCACTTTCAGGCGTATTATAAGTAAAAAATATTTAAATTTTAGTACAATTTTTCAGCATAAAAAAATAATAAAATAATAATAATTCCAGTTCAAAAAATTGGGATAAGCTCCCGAAAAGGGGGTATCTCCGATTTTCTTCGGGCTCCGTATACTTATGTATTTTGACGCGCTTATTACGAATATGATAGTGGAAATTGGCGAAAATTTTATTTTCATGGTAAAAACCATGAAAACCCCATAAAAATCATGTTTTTTTTGCATTTATCTCAGTAATTATTAAAAATTCAAAAAAATGTTTGCAATGAAAGTTGTATAACTCCTCGAAATACACATTTTATGTTTACCGCATTTTTTTATACGAGTGATAATTTCTGAGAAAATCAGTAGTAAATCGATTTTCATGTTAAAAAATTAATAAAATACATAAGTCCATACATTTATTAGTTTCGGCTTGATACTTATGTATTTTGACGCGCTGATTATGCAAATGATAGTGAAAAATTGGCGAAAATTTTATTTTCATGGTGAAATCATCATAAATAGTTTCCCAGGAAATCATTAGTAAATCGATTTTCATGTTTAAAACCAAAAAAACCCATAAAAATCATGGTTTTTTGAATCACAGTGGTGCCTTTCCGCTCACCACGCGGCGTTGGAAAAGGGGTAGGGGTACGACCTTAATGGATGTATGGACTTATGTATTTCATTATTTTTTTAACATGAAAATCGATTTACTACTGAGTTTCTCGAAAATTATCACTCGTATATATAAGAATGCTTAAAACATAAAATGTGTATTTCGAGGAGATCTACAACTTTTATTAGAAACATTTGTTTGAATTTTGAATAATTAGTGTGATAAATGCAAGAAACCATGATTTTTATGGTTTTTTTTATGGTTTTCACCATGAAAAACAAATTTGCTCCAATTTTCACTATCATATTCGTAATCAGCGCGTCAAGATACATAAGTATACGGAGCCCGAAGAAAATCGGAGGTTCACCCTTTTCGGAAGTTCACCCGCAGTTTTTATCGTGACCATCAACCCAGCCTGTTTCATTTTGAGGTTCCTACGTACTACGCCAACACTCGGCAGAACTCCTAAGTCGCTTCTAGCCAACACTTGGACTTCACACTGGGCCAGTACTAAACCAGTAATACGCCAACACTCGGCAGAACTCTTAAGTCGGCTTCTAGCCAACACTTGGACTTCACACTGGGCCAGTATTAAACCAGTACCGCGCCAACGCTCGGCAAAACTCCTTAATTTGGCTTCCAGCCAGCACTTGGACTCAATACTGGGGCAGTACTGAACCAGTACCGCGCCAACGTTCGGCACGGTACAGTTGATCAGCACTGGCATTGCTCCTCGTTTACAAATGGGGCGGTACTATGCCGTTCGTAAGATCCGGCATAAGTCCGATTTTTCCGCCTGGGATAAAAAGATTAAAACTGTCAATTTCTACAAGTATCTATACTGAACTGTTGGTGATAGGGAAAAATGGACCACATTTTTAGATTCGCCATAAAAAAAAACATAATTATTGCAGATAAACAAAGTTATTAACACATAACAAATATATACCATGATGATAAAGAATATAAACATTTTGTAAAATTTAAAGCGAATTAGTAATGGCCCTCGGAGGCCTTGACAGCCTTTTGGCTTGTCCTCTAGTTATAAATCTCTTAGGTTCTTTTCAAAACAAATATTCTTGTCTCAAGACATCAGTTTTTGTGTCCAAGTTGAAAATATTCATCTTAAGACATCAAAAGTAGTCTGGTTCAGCCTCACGAGCTAGACACAGAATAACTTGAAATTGTCTTGGATTAGTCTTTACCCAAGACAAAATCAAGACCAAATATTTTTACCATACACAGAAAAAACGTTAGGATAAATTTGGTTACGGGTAGAGTTATAACGGGATTTACTTTAACTTGGCTGTGATTTGAAGATCTTTCGACAGGGCTCTTCCTACCCTTGCGCCGCCTGGGCGCAGATAACTGCCCTAGCGCCGTTGTCCTTCCGCCTTCGAGATTCAATTATTTATAAGTAAAAACCAAAAGTAAATAATGTAAGTCATAGTTTTGTTATAAAACCTTTATTGCACAAACGTTTAAATGTTTCCAAGTATTTTTATAAAAAGCCTGCTCGTCTGACTTTTATTTCGTCAAACTTTTCTATTAAATAATTTGCTTGCAGTATTTTAACTAATGCGTGCTCAATCGATATATTCGCTAAATTTGAAAGTCGATTTTCTGTCATTGATGATATTAAATAAGTTTTGATCAATTTTAACTTTGAAAATTACCTTTCTGTGGTCGCATAGGACGCTGGTAGAGTCAACATAATTCTGTAAGCTATTACTACCTTCGGAAACACTAAGTGTAAGTTCTTTTGTAAAATAAACCTTAAATTTTCGGTGCATGCCTCATCCGTAGGTATCATGTCGCGTAATGCTAAAAGTTCATCATTTAATTCAATATCATCTACATGAGACGTTTTTGGCGCTAACCATGGGTTTTTTGTGATTTAAAAAAAATGCAAATTGTTTTTGATACATTAAATACTACTTTATACTGATAATTAGATGCTTACATGAACTGTTTAAACAATATATTATTGTTTTTAGCAATTTTTTCTTAGAATATAGTTAGAAAGTCGAGGTTTTTTAAAAAAAATGTTCACTTTTTGTCAAATTTTCAATCATAGCGAGGTAATAATTAATATTAAGAAAAGTAATTTTTTTTTAAATATACTATTATTATTAATTATAATATTATCTTTGAATAATGCTAGAAATTGCGGTTTTCTCTCAAATTTACAACTTTTTGTCCACTTTTCACCTGGAGTGAGTTAATATTTATTTTAATTTAGCACAAGTAATTGTTAAAACAAATTAATATTGTTTATAGCTATCTCCTATATTACTGCTAGATAGTTGCGGTTTTTTTTCTGAAATTTTGACTTTTTGTCCAATTTTCAATTAGATTGAAGAAATAAACAATTCAAGTCAACAAAAATAATTGTTTAAACAATTTATTATTATTTTTAATAATATTCTCTTCACATAATGATAGAAAGTTGTGGTTTTTATTTGAAATTTTAAACTATTTGTCTATTTTTCACTTGGAGTGATTTAATAATTAATTAAATTCAGCAGAAATAATTGTTTAAATAAATTATTGTTGTTCACAAATATCTTCATCTATATTATTGCCAGATAGTTGTAGTTTTTTTCTTAAAATTTTAACTTTTTGTCCACTTTTCACTCCGTAAGGTAATAATTAATGCAAGTTAACAAACATGCCTATTTAAGCAATTTACTATTGCTTATAACTATCGACTCAAACAAATAAAAAACGATCTTAACCCTTAATTGCCACTGCGGGGTGGATTACACCCCATGCTTTTTCTTTCTTAATTTTAAGTACCTAAACGTGAAGGAAATCACTGTAAATCAATATTTGTCAATAATTCGAGACTGCCAGTACCTATTCAGGGCATTGGCATGACGCTGCAATAGTTTACGTGTCTGTGGTAACTGATCGAAGTTGCGTGGGGTGTCGAACACCCCAGTGTGGCAAGTATGATCGAAATTGATTTTTTGGGTTGAATTTTTTTGTTTGCTGGGATTTTGAAACTCAATGTTCAATCCGAAAATTTTCAGAGAGTTGTATTCAAAACTCAACGTCGATGTGAAATCTGCACAAGAAAATAAGACAGGAAAAGCAAATCAGGCTGTACCTTCTGTACATCCTGTCATCGTGCAGTATGTCAACTGCACAGCGTACCTATGTGCAATGACTTTGTTGATGTTGATGTATAAAATAATACTTCAAATTGATAAATTTTTCTTCAGAATAATGAAATACAAAAAATTGAGTAAATTCTTTGTAAAAATTGTCATTTTTTCAATTTTTTTTTACTTCTGCACGATTTTTAGTGTAGTTAAATTTAATTGTTGGCTATATAACCTATATGATATTATAAAGTAAGCTTTTGAGAAGATCCATACGAATTTTTAAAGAAAAATATCCAATTGTTAATTTTTAATTACAGTTTTTATGGTTGGGGTGGCCGACACCCCAGTGTGGCAAGCGTGTTACTCCGCGGAGGTGTGGCAAGCAAGGGTTCAATTGTTCAAATAAGCATATTTCTTAACTTGCAGTAATCATTACCTCACGAAGTGAAAAGTGGACGAAAAGATAAAAATTGCAGAAAAAAACCCGCAACTATCTGGCGTTAATATAGACGAAGATACTTAGGAACAACAATAATTTGTTTTAAATTTTTGTGCGTTATTCATAAAAATTTAATGAAAAAAAAATTCTAATGCATTTTTAGATCACGCTAATGTACATTGAAGAAAAAAACTTTAATAAAACGATTGGAAATGACAACAGGGGTTGCAACTTTTTAGCAACGATTCATATGTAATATTCTTTAATTTAATAATTTATTACTAAACTTTCAAATAATTGTCAATAATTGATACAAAGATGCGATAAGAACAAACATTATTGGTATAATTACGTTTTTTTTTTAATTTAACCGTAGAAGCTTCGCACAGAACTTTAACTGATGAAGAACAAGTGCAAACTGAAATGCAAACGATTCGGATTTGGATCTTCTCTTATGAGTAATATGGGGCTTGAGCTCTCCCTTCCGGGATAAGACGTAATGCTGCAATACTGGCATATTGAAGTATCGAGTGCAAAAATGAAGGAGTTATATTTGCTTGCTTGCGCGTTTATCTTAAGTGCCCAGGTAGAAATGTGAAGACTATACCTATAGGGTCAGGCAAGGGCGGCGCAGTCTGGCACGTACCAGGTATACTTTATAGCAAAGGGAACAGGAAGTATTGTATTGGACGTTGTCACTACAAATTGAAGAAATAGGTGACCGTCTTCTGGTCTGCGGCCGCCCCCTCAGTAATCTCTGGCTAGTGCCACCCGGGTGCAGTGCACCCTTGGAACCCCGTCTGGGTACGGCCCTGTCTTTCGGACTTGGAGTACGAACAGTCGAGTTGTTTTGTTTGTTTTGTTTTGCATTTCGTACCCCAAGTAGCCGATACTTCGTACCCCAAATGATCGGCACTTCGTACCTTACAACACAGGCAAACATTACTTTTAGACATGGAGATAATTAAGAAATTCGCTTGTCACAGTAGCATTTACACTATCACGGGTAATTTTTGTTGCAGGTAAAATGTACCTTGAAATTAGTGTTTAATTCACACTTTGTTTTTTTTTGTGTGGTGGTGAGGGTTCGATTCACCGTGCTTGCAAATTTTGATTTTTATTTAAACTTTCTTTCGCAACATTGCATTACATGTATGGCAATATAACGATACAAACATTTAAAAACTACACTATCATGTATTGGAACGTTACCTTATCTTTTGGAAATAAACTTCCAATACATTTAATGGAAAAGTTTCAACATAAATTTTTCACAGTGTAGGCTTTTAGAATTGAAGATGTAACTTTCCATAATTGGGACTAAAAATGTACGTTCCTAAAAGATAAAAGGATAAGTTGTTAAGCACACCTAGTTAGAGTTAAGGCAGAAGTATAAGTGTATACATAAGCATGCGGTAACAACGAAGATGGGCGCCGGGGAAATAAATATTTTATAATAGCTTCTCTTTTTTCTTCTCTTCTTGCTATCCGTGTGCATGTGCATTGTTAAAGCCATTACGGGAGCCAATTAATCTATTCACAATTTTATAATTAAATGGCTAATAGCGCATAGAATTACAGTCCAGGGCCGCGTACTCCCACGTACCGTACTGCTGTTATACCTCTGCCGTCGTAAGCACTCATTCTCTGCCAGAGAAGGTGGAAGGCGCATACTGGGAATTAGAGGTGGAAGAAAATAAGGAAAATATCGCCCGTATTGTTTCCTTTCTTTAAATATCCTACGCACTCCAGCTTGAGATTCGAGACTGTAACTGTCTTAAGGATGGCTACCTGTATGTGCTATGCACATACCAAATTAATTAATATAATTGACTGAACTCGTTAGGCTTATACAAAATGCAATTATTTTACTCCCTGATAATTATCGCTGTATGCCGTTTCACGCGATAACCCCGTCTTATCTCCATGCCACTGACTCATTTCCTTTATTATAAACACCACGAAATTTCGTATCAATTCACAGTATCAGAAAACAAACCTATGCAATCTTTACTTTTAATGTTAAGAAATACTCAAGTGTGTACGAAATACAAACTGATCAACATGGCATTCATAAAAAAGGCATGTTCAAAATCCGAATAAAAAATGTCATAATCAATACTATACTCTCTTGAACTCAAACAGAGCAATTGCCACGGGTTGAATCAGTATTTTGAGTTATCACTAGTGAGCCAGTGATTTTCAGATTCTTACTCGGCGAAACAGTAAGTGACTTAATTAAATCAGTTACTGCAATATACCAGTGACTGCAGTCACTGATAGATTATTATTATATAGATATATTATATAGATATTTTGCAGTCACATGATAGATTCTACCAGTGATCATACCAGTGATATAGCGCTCCACGCAGCCAAGAAATGAACCTCCAGTCGTGTCGTACGCGCGTGTCGCTGTTCGCGTCTTTGCATTTCGCACAAGTGAAAAAAGAGCTTTATTGTGTACTAGTGTTTGCAAGAACTAGGGGATATAATGTCTTTCGCTTGAAAGTGGGGAGGCCCCTGGCCACTTGGGTTTGACTTTGAGCGAGGTTAAGCGTTGTCAGAATGAAGGACCTTCTCACAGTTAAACGAAATATATCTAATTATATTGCAGCCTTGTAATTATTTATTGTTTTGAATTTATTGTTTTTGAAAGATAATGCAAAGGTTCGTACAAAAGTGATGAATGATAAGTGTCATATTTAACCAGCTGACGGACTGAGTATAACCAGTGAAGCTAACACAGAAAAAACGAAAAATAAAGTTTACATCGATTCCATGTGAAAGATTCGCTGCAACATAAAATAATCTTTCCGGTTAAACTTTACGCGAATCGAAGATAATTTCCCATTTTCAACCTTTCCTGGATAAACTTTTGCCTCATTATCGCTCCATTTTTATTCGAAAAGTAGAGCGAATTACGACGCCAGCGCTATCTGCGGTCTTTTAACTTCATTAAATTGGAGCAGAATATAGCGATTTCCGGCTGTCAATAGTCTAATCTATTTCAGAGGAGATTGATAAGTAAAAACCATGTTTTAATTTTCTGTTCTGTTACCATTTCTATGTTTTATACCCAAATTTGCTCACTGCAGTGTGGCGAAGTAGATTAAATCAAAATTATTCTCCTAACCTCGCTTAAACTTTCACTGAAATACACTCGATTTTTAACCTTCCAAAATGTACCTGCAACACGTTTTAGTAATTATAAGTAAGTGAATAGTTGTTTCAAATCTGGTGTCCTGATTTGTAGCTCGAATCCACTCATACTTTTTCGTTTTTCCATTGCTGCTAAGGGCGTAGCAGACGACAGCTTTTATTCCATCGTAGGATAATCTTTCGCCAAATAGCATGTAAACTTTATCAGCGGATAATTTTACATGCAACAAAATTTAACTTTAGTTTTTTCTGTAAACTGATTAAACCAATTGCGGAATTATACTCATTGAACTAGTGAAATCTCACTGCTTTTTAAAGACACACTTCTGGCTGTTTCAACTAGTGAGATTCCACTGGTTCATTTTAAGAGAGTAGTATTTCCAATTTCAACAGTAAAGAGAAATAATAGATATGATGAAAAATTGGTAAGGACTGGGTCCCTAGTACACTTTTATACTCGTCATTTTTGATAGCTTTCCTTTTTTGTAAGTCGGGATTAAATGTATTTTCATATTATTTGTTGTTCTTGTAAACGCGATACAACATGAAGTTATCGACCGGCCTACCTCTCGTCTTCTTCGCGCTACCCGCCCGGCCCACGGCAGTAATTCCTCCTTACAATCGTTCTTAATTCAGGAAAATTAATTGAAAACACAAATCTGAAGGTTCCTTTCTTCCACTGGCAGGCCTTTTACCGGTTCACTCGCCTGGCTGTAATTCCCGGTAATTAATAATCTGCAACAAGTAATAATAAAGCCAGTAATCCGGCTGCTATGCCGCAGCAGGCGGTATTCTTAATTCTACATAATTAATGCAAAGACAAACAAGAAGGATTATAACCAAACCTTGTACTTTTTCTCTCGCTCTCTCTAATTTTCGAATCTTACCCTCTTTTTCGCAGAGACAGGTCTTTGTAGGCCCTCTGTTCAGAAAATGTCCCCTTTTTATTTGGAGCAGCCAACCAGCAGAAGACATGATAATCTTATCGTGATCATGGTGATGATTTTCTACCAAAAAGGAATCTCGATTACGGTCGTAAAACCCATGAAAAAGTCAATGGACTTATATGCGAGATTACGATGGTATTTGTCTCCCTCATTTTTGCAATGTCAGAATCAATGCAAAGTTGAGTGTAGTGAGGCCTGACGAGGGGGGGGGGGGGGCGGGCCCACAACGGGGAGATTCTCCCAGAGCCCGGATTTTCCGGAAAATTTGTTTTTCAAACATAGAATTTTTCATATCTATTAGCTACAAATCTGAGAAAGGTGAAAGAAAATTGAATTATTTTTATATTAATAGTCATAAATAATTATTAATAATTTAGTTCCATTTTTCACACTGTACATGGTTTTACACAATTGTGCTAAACAAAAGATGGCGTTCATACATTCTTTTATATGTATTATGCTTTATTTACAATATATAAAGTTTTCAGAATTAATTACAATTTCCAAATTTTAGCAAAGATTTTCGCGCAAATTTAATGATTTTTTTTATCTCATCAAATTTATATATTTTAAAAACACGGTTTTATTCAATGACAAGTTTATTTTGAAAGTATTCATTTATTGCTAATTCTTGATTTTTTTAAATGTAATTAAATTTTCTTTTGCGATAAAATTGGTGGGCTTTCTCTCATTGGAATATTTTACAATTTCTATTTTTTATGAATTCAAAACATCCAAAATAAGTATGATCAAAAACTACTCTTGAATTCACCATACGCATAATTATTGGCTTCATTTTAGAGATTATTTCATTGAATAGTCGCGAACATTAACGACCGCTAAATGAATGAAAACCGTAGCATGTGCATCTTTGTATATCTTGTTTCCTAAAATAATTTCAAACTTTTTTTCATCGTTTCTCCCCGGTAACCGAAGGAAACGTTTTCACGATCATGTTCGAGAGCGATGGGAATCCGCGGCAGCAGATACGCCCTGAAGGGCGATTGGAGTTAAAAAAGAAAGAAAGAGAAAAGCATCGAAGGTCCACGGCTATAATCATGAGGTTCTTGATGGCGAGATACAAATGAAAGTCATTGGGGCCTGTATTGTATTGCAATGGCGCCAGGCTCCCGTTCTGAAGCTCACATTCTCCTTCTCTTTCTTGCCAACCCATCCATTCTTGTAGTGATTTTATCCTGCGAAACAAATTGAACAGCTTTAAGGTTCCGGTCGCTCTACAATTCCTGTTAGTGCCGTTTTATTAAAACGTTTATCTTCTTCGCTTTGGAGATGTGAAAGATCTTGCTTTCTATTCGATGAGGTTGGAATAATCGTAAACGTCAAAAATCGATTGTTTCATAGGCGCTAGTGACCCATATTAAAACAGCTGACTAGCAACCCTCGAATCTGATCTCTCCCTTTTGTGCTACCCCCGATGTTTTGGGGACGATATCACCCTCGTAGCAAACTATACAGTTTCCGAAAGATCGTCTTTCTCATTTCTTTGGAAGCTAATATCATTATCCCACATACAATCCGTTCTATTCTCACGCATCCACTCGTCTCTATTATTTCCAAGTTTTACTTCAATTGAAATTAACTGGCACGTATTAATCAAGCGTCCAGTGTTTTCAAGAAAAGTAGGAGATATAAATCCACAGAGCAATAGTACATAAATTCGTAGTGCGAGAATTTCAAACGCCGTCTCTTGGAGAATTTCAACCCATCGGCCAAGTAGAAGGCCGCTAGTCTCTTGCTCACAGCCGTCTGGTAACTGGGAGGTCCATAAATCCTATCTGACAACAATTTCATGCAAAGAGCAATTCAACTAAATTAGTTGCAAACTGGCGTTGGA
>CAKNWW010298463.1:0-20145 GCA_932074435.1 Andricus kollari | reverse complement strand
TTTTTTTAAATACTGCTAAAAAATTAGTGCATGCATTTCACTAAAAAGACTGCCGTTTTCTTACAAAAATGAGGATTTTTTAGACCACCGTAATCTATATTTAAAAATTTAACTTTTTATTGTGAATAAATAATAAAGAATGTAGGGGAGAGTGGGGTATGGTGTCGGTGCGGGGCACGGTGACTATTACAAATAACGCCAGTAAATGTTGATTTTCATATTAGTTTTTCAAATAAAATAGTTTTCTCTGTTTAGAAAAATATTGGTTTGATGCAATTTCTTTTTTAAAATGCGCGTCAGAAGAGTAATTATGAAAAAAACGTCTGGCGAAAACCGATGAAAAGTCTCTGGCTGAAATTAAGCACTTACAGCATATTTTGAAATACTTAAAGCATGAAAAAGTTAAATTTTAATAGGTAAAGTATTTTTTTAAGCTTCTGGTATCATGATTTGTTTCTATAAACGTTTTAAATGTATTAAAATTAAATAAATCTTGGGCCGTCACATATGGGGCATGACGCCGCGCCGCGGCGTGCCCATGTATTTCAGCAGGGAGTAACAGGTTGTAACTGCTTTCGCCACATACTTTACTTTGATTGATAATAAAACGTTAAATTAGTGTTGAAAATGCCTGGAGTAATTTTTTTTCGTTACACTACACTTTCCAGAATTATTATATTATATAATTTTTATTTCACAATGTTTATATTGTTTAAATAGACGGCAATGATATGGTGAACTCCGTACCCCAATGTATGGGGTACGCTGACTGAAATGCAACATCCATCGATTAATTAAATATCAAATAATGAAGCAATTAAAAAGCGGTTCGGAGTAATCACATATGTTTCCTTGCAATGTAAGCTTCACCTTCAAAAATACACACATCAAAATCACATTTTAATCATAATTTATATGGCATTTAAGTCAAAGCGAGACCGTACCCCACTCTACACTATTTTTTTCCGAAACTTTCTTGCAATCATTTGCAATCACAATTAGGAAATGGTTTACAATATTTATTTAAAACTCATGTGTAATTGCTTGCAGCTTAAAATTGGAGATTTTATTGTTATAGTGAACGTTCAGTTATCATCGTTTAAAATAGAGTCTTTAATTATTAACAATTTTTTAATCTGAAATTCTTCAACTTATAAAATCTTTATAATTCTAAATGCAATTAGAAAATATTTATGCTGGTTTTATAAATGTGATTTAATTTTGAATTTCGTGTTTGTTAATCTATTTATCTGGCTGTTCCACATTACTCCCTTGTGTTCGATCGTGCAAAAGCGGTGGAAGCGTTTGGAACCGTAAAATCTTTTTTATCAGTGCAGGTCAGTCGACATGTGTCAGGAAGTAGGTCGAATCCCAGAAGGTGCCTAATCTATAGACTCTAGAGAGGTTTCCATTTGTTCAGAATATGAATGGACGGGAATATGATAGGGGTTGATCGATGATGACAGAGCGATTGACGGCGGTTTGAAAAGCAGCCTAGTACCGTAGTATACCATTTGCGCAATACTCGCTCTGTACTTTGAGCTCTAAAATCTCTTGTTCGCTATCATTCTCAATAGTTATATTAAAATCTAGATTGATATATGCTGGTTTATTATTTTAAATATGCACATGCTGTGTCACAATTTTATGAAATGGTTCAAGATATACAAGGGCATATCTGTTTGGACCATTTTCGTGTTTATTTTGTTTAAATAGTGCAATTATTGGAATGTAACTTAGAACAAGGCTTTGGTGTGCTAACTAAAATCAAACAAATACAATAGGGTTGTTTCGAAATTTTAGATAAAATAATTTTTTAATACATAATTTTAATCTAAACTCAATGTGAGTTCTAAATTTTTTTTCCTTTGAGTCGTTCAACAGAAAAAAAATGATAAAAAATTAAAGGGGGAAAACACTTATTCAAGTTGGTATCACGTGGGTGTCACGTGACTCAGAGGTTCTCATAATTATCAACGTGAAAATGTGGCTTTGATGGAAACTAACGAAACGTATGATACAGAGGTTGGGTCACCTAACCGTTTCATTTTCACTCCTCGTATTTCTGCACTTACGAGGTCACAATCACTCTTAAAATACTCCCATACCATAAATATATCTATTTTCGGGAGATTTCTGCTATTGGCTTTTACGAAACGCTCCTTTTTGCGAATTCTATTTTCGACGTGCAGATAACCAAAACAAGACATCGGCACAGAAAACGTCAGAGGGGCCTTCCAATCGACATCGTGATAGAAAATTCATATTTCAACACTAAATTGAAAACA
The DNA here is from genome assembly GCA_932074435.1 of Andricus kollari. Classification (NCBI taxonomy): domain Eukaryota; kingdom Metazoa; phylum Arthropoda; class Insecta; order Hymenoptera; family Cynipidae; genus Andricus; species Andricus kollari. Next base: position 17,857 of record CAKNWW010298463.1, on the reverse strand, counting down.
GATAACAATAAGTAAAAAATATTTGATGGGCTTTTTTAAAATTAGAATTTTATAAACTATAAGACCCACTCATTGGAAAAGTGATATCTGTTTTGGAAACAACTCTATTGCATTATTTAAATAAAATAGAAACCAAAATGGGTTCGCCAGACCTGCCCTTATATTTTGAACCATTTTCCACAAGTTCACCACAATATTTACATTTTTCAAAAAATAAACTCGCTAAATATAATAAATACCATATAATTGGTCATGTGATATTCTGCTTCTCATTTCAGTAATTACTAGGGGAGGCCGGGGCGGGAACGGAAAGGTTATTATTTTCATTGAAGTACTCGCCATCTGTAGTGAAATACTAAAATATAAGTTGTTATTTAAATATTGTGAACCTTTATGCTACAATTTTGTGAAAAATAAGATGTGTTTAAATAATTAATTGCGGAAAAAATACTAATTAAAAAGAAGTGCCTTTGTCCCGGCTTTCCCCAGGTCTGAGGAGGAATGGGACCCTTTGAATATTTATTATCCTTTAATTAAAAAATCCATTTTTGGAAACTGAACTTATTATGAAATTATTTAAAAAGTGTTTAATTTTAGACAAAATACAAAATCATTGAATTTTTATTGGTTCTGACTTATGATTGCTTGCTTCAAAACTATATAATTTTCAAAATTTATATTTTTGACCTAGAAATTGTTCCACAATTTAATTTATCAAAGTTTGAAATTTAAAATTTATTTTAATTGAAAACTTTTCATTCAAATATTAGAGAGATTTTTCAAGCTTCAATGTTAAAAGTTTAAAACTGAAAAGAAGAGACATTTTTTTGTCCGAGCCCTCTTGAAAATGCGCCATTGCATGCAGGTGAAGCAGGCGCAATGTGGCCGCTTCCAGCCCAGTAACGTTCGCACACGCGTACTCCGCCGCGCCGCTGGACCTACATCAAACTTTACGCCCGCTAAACATACACTGCACCACGCAAGTGAGAATATGGAGGAAATGATCTTTATCTTAAAAAAAAATTGTATCGCTGGACCCCACAGTCTCCCTTCTGCAAAGTACGCTATTTTTTCATTTCGAAAAAAAAGATGATTTATAATTCTTTTATTGTTAGAAAATTTTTATATCATATGCATTTCTTGTGAATTGCAAAAAAGAGTTTTTTAACTAACGGTAACGCCTTCTGTTTAGAATAGGTTTCCCACATATTATATAGTCGTTATTGTGTTTGAAAAATGGGTTTTTGTTAGCTAGCTTAGCAAGATTACAAAACAGGTAAACAACAGAATTTATAACGAATGCTCATGTTTGAAGTGAACCGCCGCGCCGCATCGTAGAACGGGATATACATTTTTTTGGTCCGAGAGCAATGGCCTCTCACCGCTTTTGTAATTTTATTTAAACTTAATTGTTTGATATTTATTTAAAGTAATTAATGTGTTCGCATTTTATCAACCGATATTACTGCACGCCGAAGAGCAAACAATAATACAAATTTTATGAGATAAAACTTTTTTTTTAATAACTCTGAAAAAAATACTATTCAATTCAGTAATAAAATCCGTCATTTTTTCGCAACGACTTTATTACATAATTAAATGGATTTCAAAAAATAAAAAATAAGATCCAAATGCACTTAAGGTAAGTGTGCTAGTTATCGTAAGCTTAAGGGGAATTTCAGATTTCAAATGCTTGAAAAACTATGGCAAACATCTCTAAAACTTAATAAATGGGTTTTATCGAATGAAGCGGACCTTTAGAAATGTAATTTACTTATTACTTACAATATATTCCATTACAATTAATATTTGAAGAAGTTTGAAGTTATAAATACGAGAATGCACGGGTTATCGGCAAGTTAGAAACCTGGCTGCTTCAGTTATCGGCACTTCAATGTGTTAGTGATCGGCAATAGCGTTTAAGAATAATTTAAAAGTAAAACTATTTTTTTTGGGTTAATTTTGAGAATGATTGCAGGATATACTTTCAATAATATATATTTCAATCTATTATTTATTTACATCTTATAAAATAAATATATATATACATCGATTTAAAAATTGCGAAAATTATAATTTTTGAAAAAAAAAACTCTTTTAATTTCATCGTAAATATTCATAATTTTAGTCAAAAATAATTCATGGATTTTCAAAACTGCATTTAGTACATTTTCTTTGATGCCGAGGACTGCAGCACCTTATAGAATCTATAGAATGCTGTAGTAATCGGCATCAACAATTTTATAAAAATTCTTTGTTTAGGAATAGTATTTTGGGTGCCGAATACTGAACCAAGTCAAGATTTATGTATCCTCAATACGTTTTCAAACCTACTAATGTATGGCGCTAACGTTATTCAATTAAAAAATACTGCTTTATTATACCTGTCAAAATTCAGTATTCGGCAGTTGTGTCGATTATCGAAGCAACAAGGGTACAGGTTCACCTGTCGTCGGATTTTCTACTTTTCAGAAATATTATGTAATATTTAACAAATTTTCGTACGTCTACATGTGACCAAAACATTTATTTATATAATAAGCACAGGCTTAACATAATATTTTGTGTTTTTCGCAGTCCACGAGACTTTTTCTGCCGACTGATACTCTAACCAAAAACTTAAGAATTTCACAAGCCATTTGCATTCCATGCTACGATGTCCAAACACATAAAAAATTACATTTCTGCTGAGAAAGAAGAACACAATAGCTTACTATATGGAAAACACTGCGTAATCTGCCGATAACCCATGCTTTGACGAAGACTGGCACATTTACCTTATGGTGAAAAATAATTTTTTGCTAAGATATTAACAAAAGAAAGTTTCGTGCCATGTATGTAATTGGTATTAATGCTTTTTTCACGGCATGCATAATTTTCTTGTTTAAATCCATAAATTTTAGAGTTTTTTGGTTGCACGCGTAACCATGCTAATATTGAAGAAAAGTTCATTTGATTAATTTGTTTATTCAAACAATTAATATGTTACGATACATAAAGTTAATACAAAATGAGTGATTAAATAAGATATAAGATCCGAGGTACAGTGCAAGATAGATGTTGATTTGTTCGAGGGTAGTTCAAGACTGACCTCCGCTGAGGAGCAGGCAAGGGAGCAGGCTAGATTCCGGTGTTGCCAGAAATAAAATCTATATACATTTCAAAATTTGGAAAAATGGCAACCTCGGAATTTGTCCTGAGATGATTCATGAAGCAGGCTGAGTGACAGAAAATTCAAGATGTTAAAACTGACCGCGTCAAGGGTTTATTGAGGGAGGATTACAGTCTCAAGGAAACGTGCCGATTCTCGTTTTACACTGCTTAATGAAACACCAAGTTACAAGGTTTCAAGATTTTGGGCACTTTCTCTCAGTCGTTCAAATATTCAAGTTTCAATTCATAGACATTGTACAACAGTAACTATTCACTCAAACAACCACCAAACGATAAAATTTAATTCTATCTGCGCGGAGGTTATTCTGTTACTTCAAGTTATACTGCCTGTCTAATTTGAGATGGATTCAGAACGGACAATATATTGTCATTTTCTTAAAATTTTAAAGTTGTAGCTTCTTCTATCTATTTATAAAAAGAATAGTTATAAAAACCATATAACTTACGAGAAAATCGGGTTTCCCGTCTTGCCCCGGTGTCCCGTCGCTCACTGGTCCCCCCTACTCGAGTAAAAAGAGAAGAATCAGTAGAATGCAAACAAATTTCTAAAATGTGTCGAATTATTTTTCTGAAAATTTGCACAAGTGCTCATAGCATTTATGTACCAAAAAGGTCCTGCTAATTTTTTTTTTAATAAATAAAATTCAACTTTTTTAGTACTTTTGCCGAAAATTTTTTTCATTAATAGGCCTGTTTTCGAACTGTATTGGGTTATGAATTTGAACTTGTACACATTGTGAGAAAAATGAAATACGACTTTTGTACTAATATTGTCAGAAAATTCTTCATCAGCAGGCCGTACTTTGTATTTTGTTGGTACTTCAGACCTATTTTAGCAGAAGCTTTTTAGGACATACATCCTATGAGAACATGTGAAATTTTAAGGAAACGGAAATGTGACTTTTATAATACTTTTGTCTCTTCTTTAAATATCAAAAAATTTCAGAAGAAGTTGATACTTTAGTACTGATTTGTTTTATACCTACCAAGCGCTTTAGTGGGTCTGTATTTGGAATCCTAAGTGGATCTCAATGGAAAAATTGATACCCAAATCATTTAAGATTAAGTTCACTGAAACTTGTACTTAAGGAGTCCCGATTTACTGCTTCTGACAATTGTTGCGTTGGCGGGTTCGGGTTGAGTGAGGAGCCCGAGCCCCAAACGTGAAACACCAGCAGCGTAGCGACAAAGGGACACTTAAGCCATCTGCGAAGCCTGTGGTAAATCCAAGTTCCAGTGTAATTTGGAATTTAAAGTGAAGAAGATTTTTCTCGAATACTTGTAAAATATTAATTTTGAAAGCTTAAATATTTGTGCAATTAAAAATTGAAGTGTTTACAAATCTTAAACCTCAAGTATTGAATATTTCAAACATGGTTTTCAAAATAAAGCAAATTTTAATTCCCAGTATATTTGTAATTCGAGAGATAACTATGTGTTAATTTGATCTCTGGTGTTTCTACTTTGTATGTATTTATAATTGTATGGTGCTCATTTACAAGCACTGCGCGTCCTCGTTATGATTAATTAGAAAATATATTTACGTCCTCATAGAGGAAGTAAGAATCAATAAATAAAAGAGGGTCAATCAATTCGCCTCTAATCAAGGAGTATTCTCTATTCTTGTATCGAATTGAAATTGTGTGAATGAAATAGGTTTTTTTTTTGTATAAAATAGATCATTCAAATATTATAAAATGTTTTAAAAATTGAAACATTTAAATTAGTTTATACTTATTGAAGCAAACTTGATGTTAGCACATTACCGTAAACTAGGACATACAGCCTTATTCAAGAAAATGTGAATAATTCGTAAAATTCTATTTAAAAATGAGAAACACACAGAAAGAAGAAATATCATTTTTGCTGCAGGGAATTTCAAACCGACATACAAAAACGTGGAAGTGGTTCTATCGTACAAATTGATTCTTATTTCAAAGCGTTTTACGGCAAATTTTCGGGTGTAAATAAACTTTTACGGATCAAAATGACCTTCTTTGTTACAGTCACCAATATTTTATAATACAATTAAATACGTTTTTCTTGAGATGATAAAGATTTTCGTTTTAATTAAAATAAGAAACCATAAACATATTGCAAAACACAAAATGTGGAATAAGTGGATGCTTATTGCAGATTCGCTTCACATGATTCAATCCATTAATACATTTTTTAATCTACTTTATGTGGGTCTAACATTCGAAACGCTTAGTGGGTTTGCTTCTCATGTATTACCAACTTATTGTTCGTTCTACTGAAGGCTTGTCGTTCCGTTTCGGTCTTCACATAGACATCCAACAATGTGCATAATATAAATAACTAGATTTAGTACAAAGGATTTTTTTCGATATAAAGCACTTAAATGAAGGTCGGTTTTATATAAGAGATTAGTGAAAAAACTGGTAACAGTTTTTGTATTTTTACGCATTGCACTTAGGAAAAAGATTTTTTTATTCAAAGAAAAATATTCATTGGTTCTCAGACAAAGAAAAGTATCTTTTATTCAGGGAAACTTCCTTTGATTTAAAGAAATTTCTTTGGTTTTGAAAGAAATTGTTTTTCAGTTGCATTAAAAATTTTCTTTAATTTAAAATACGTTTTTCCCTTTTAAAGTTATTTTTGATAAAACGAGAAAAATTTTGTTAAAGAAACGGTTTCTTGATATAATTCAAGACAAATATTTTTCTGAGTGTGCTTCACGGCCTGCCGCACAGTCGGGCGAACAAAATTTTTCTGGACAATCAGCTTACTTGAGACCCCTGAGTCAGAAAAAACAATTTTCAAGAAGGTGTCGTCTGTCTGTCTGTGATAGTAGAAGTAGTTTTCTTGTAGAGGAGGTGAGAATGTATTGACGCACTGTGGGACTCCACCTAAAAAACGATTATACCCACTAAACTCACATCCTCTTCCTGCCAATCCATGTTCCTACGAAGTCGTGTCTCGGCCTTCTGCTGGATCAGCCAACTTGGTCAGCACGACGGTGTCGCGTAACGTGTTCGGCGGTCATAAGGTGTGACTGTTACTGTTGTTTGTTTGGAGTTTTTTCCGACGGGACTGTTCCTTGAACGACAGACATCGTACAGACCCCGGCAGATGAACGGTCCGGGACTCTCCTTCTTTTTCGGCTCAGAGGTAGCATTGAGGAGTGTTGTCGCACTCCACAGCTTTGCGGCCTCATTTGCCGCACCTTCAACATACTCTCGTCTGCTCTGGACCCGTGCAGTTCGCTTCCAAGTGGTCGAAACCTTGGCACCGGTCACACCTCTTCACATCCGTATTTTTTCTGACTCTGCAGGACACCCATCCCACTTTTACGTTTCTTGTACGCAGAGGTCTCATCACCTATTCCTCTTTCATTTCAAAGTAGGCTTTCATATTCTCTCGGAAGTCCTTCTTCGTAATACTCGCTTTGAGCTCTCTACACGGTGATTCGCCGAAGTGCCAACTTAGGTTGGCCTTGGCTTCCTTCGAGTCTGTTGTGTTGAGGTCCAGGACCTCGACCTCGATGCGGGAACTTATCTAGCGCACGCTGTCCCTTACGCCGGCGGCTGCTTTTATGGCAGAGGGCAGCTTTGAGCTGTCATTCGCTGCAGGACCTACCTCGATGAGGTTCTCACCGGTTTTGGTTTGCCCGACATCCTTGAATTTTACACCAAGGGTGTCCGGCTTAATATTTCGCTTGAGGTCCTTCAGAACCTCGGCGGCGTAGCTCGAATCCTCAGACAGTTTGACTAAAACCGCCTCTGAACGAGCCCGCCTCTGCAGCTCCTTCTTTTTGATCGGGTTGGCTGCAGGTATTATCTCTTCGTTCTCCTCCTTTGGGTTTGAGGTCGCCGCTGACGCCGTGTATGTCCTTGTCTTCTTCGACTTCGGCCTGGTGAAATTTGCCTCAGGGGGAGTCAGAGACTCTCTCTCTCTCTTTTAGTGATGGTTCGCAGGAGTTTCCACGGCTTTTTCCGTCAGAGTCCACGAATGACTCGTATCCTTCTTCAGGCGCGTCAACTATTCTGCTTCCTTCAGCTTCTTCTGAACTGACAGACTAACATCGTGCGGTATAAATCTGGAGATTCACGACGTGTTCCGTACGGCTTGATTTACATTGAATATCGCTCCTTCCGCTTCGTCCAGACCCTTCGTGATTGTCAAGAACATATTTCATGAGCTCCGCGATTTCTTCCATGTACTACTTCGTCTTTTCGATGTCCTGTCTCGCATCCGTCTTTTGGCTCAATCCAATTACTCCGCCACGTCCAAATTTTCTTGTAGCTCCTTGTACACGCTTCTGTTTTTGTTTCATTTGTTTGTCTCCATTTTGCTTCCACGAGTAGCTAGGGAAAAACGGTACGCCCTCACAGAGATCCGCATGTGGGGTTAAGGTCTCAATATTCTAGGAGGCGACCTGATATCCTAGAGATACCGTAGGCAACACCACAGCCAGGTCCCATGCAGCCTTCGGCACGGTTGTTAACGTCTGGACCATTATCCGCGACTGCTTATTGAGTTATGTAACCATATTCAGGAGAAACTTTTAGTACCCGGGGACACGCTTGGTAGCCTGGTTAGAGGCGCTGGGAGTAGTATTAGTAGTTTTTTGTCTCAGAGGAGTAGAAATGCATGTACACACTGAGTGTGTGCATCCATCTGTTCTTGCCTGCCTCGCATTATCTCTCTTCTTCACCAACCAAAATGCTCGCGTCGTCCTCAGTAGCGCGGCAGTGTTGCACAACGGGCTCGTCGACCTTTAACATCTTGATTTGGCGTAGTCGGTTATAGCTTCATTTTTCCCTCCCCCCTCCAAGATGTAAGCATCGTCCTTAGCAGCAAATCTATAGTGCATCGGGCTCGTCGGCTTTCGACATGTTAGAGGGGCTGGTTCACTTCACCGTTCGACATATGAAGCGATGATGTCCTAATTGGTCTGGGACCCCATCATCAACGCTCCCATGATATATGACGTTATTTCCACACCGATCTCCGTCTACAATTTTGTTTTTTTGCACCGCACATCTGCTGCTGTCAAAGAAGTTGTGCACTACATCGTCCACCTCGTTCGAACAGTAGTCGCAGTTAGGACCTGGCTTCTACTTTCTGAAAAAATGGGCATTGCAGTGACCGTATCGAGAGAGGAACGGGGTGAGATGAAAATTGACATCCTCATATTTCCTGTTGATCCACCGTTGCACTTCTCCGATTATCCTGGCAGTCCACCTGCCTCTTCCTTCTGATCTCCACTACTGTTACCACTTGTGGATGGTAGCTGTTCTCTCCCTCGTTACAATGGTCATATCCGCACCTGGTTCTTTGGCTTCGAAGATCTTCTTCCTCTCAGCTGCTAGCAGGCCAATGGGGATGCATCCCGATATGACCAACGCTTCTAGACTGGACACCGATTTATACGCACATGCCACTCTGCAGATTCTCGGGCTAGCTATCTTCGCTTTTAACAAGATGGCAATCATTTTCTCCGCTTTGTACACCGCCTTCGAGATCTGGATCCCGAAGGTGATTTTTTCGTCGAACCAAGTGCCTAGGTAGTTCAGCAAATTTCCGGCTTCAATTCCGTGCCCGGCGATATTCGCTATAAAGGGTTTGCTGAAGTGCCTCTGCCTAGTGAAGGCTACCAAGGCCGTAGTCAGAAAAAATTTTCTGGGGGGGGGGGGTATTACAGAGGGAAAAAATGGGGGGGGGGGTATGCAGCAAGAAAAAAATACGAGGTGAAGGGGGGATATGTAGCGGCACACAGAAGAGTATATGTATGTTATGTACATGTTCCAAGAATTTCGAGGGGGGGGGGGCTTCCCCTATCGCCGGCTACAGACTTGAGGACTACGACCTCCGTCTTCTTGCTGGCCAGCTTTGACTGCTACAGTTTGTTCAGGCATCTCATTGGAAAAAACTGTTCCACTATTCTACTTACCTACCTCCATGGGACCGCGCCCTCAGAATCTGAGCTCAAAAGTGAAATGTCACCTTCAGAAAATTAAATTATACAAAAATTGTGTACTTTGACGTACGCTTTTGGTGTCGCTGAATCCGAATATAGTGTCAGATTTTCGAAATTCAAGATGGCGGATCCAATATGGCGATCGCAATTTCAAAAATGTTTGGAACTGAATAAGCGGATCCAATATGGCAAAAAATAAACATTTTTCAAAATTTTGGCCGCCATATTGGATCCGACATCTTGAGTTTCGAAAATCTGACACTAGATTCGGATTAAGGGACCCCAAAAAACCTGTGTACAGCCACATTCACTACTATTCGTTGGAATCTGAGTGAAGCGTCCACACAACTATATTTTTTCAAAATTTTCAAGTGAAAAATCACCATTTTGAAAATGATAACTACTCTTATGATGGAAATTAAGAGTATACTCTCAAACTACACGATTTTTTTGTACCGATGGTTGAAGAAAGTGCGAAGTTTTCTCCCGATATCAATGTGATAAAAATCATAAAAAAATTTTTTCTCAAAATTTTCATATTTTTTTACATGAAAGCCGCCATATTTAAGTTTCTGGAGGGGATATTTTAATTTTGAGCTCAGATACTGAAAGAGCCTACCCGAAAATATTAGGGATCAGGGGTTTCGTTCAAAAATTCCCACTCCCTACTCTCTAAATCTGAATTAGTAGAAAACTACTAATTGGTAGTAGTTTTCTACTAATTCAAATAGTGCCGATTCGTTTACTAGTAATTAGTAAAAATCTACTATTTCAATGAGTAAGATTAACTGACTAAATGAATTAGTAACTATATCTACTAAAGGAAATGGTAATGCTATAACTAATTGAATTGGTCAATTTATTGCTGATTACTATTTTAAACGGTAGTTTCAAGTAAATCAAAAAATTTATTTTAACACGAAGAGAATTTTAATAAAATACATTAATCTATGTATTTAAATAATAATTCAAAGAAATTTCACTTTAATCTTCTTATACTTAAATTTGTTAAACCTTCCTATATCAGTTCGACATTTGATTCCTCGTTTTCTTCCTCGGAAGTTTTTGCGTTTTGCTGTGTTTACATTTTCTATTGATATTTTGAAAACTGACGTTTAACGAGCACATTGATCGGGTTGTCAGACGATACGATACGAACTAAAAAAAAAAGATTAAAAAATCTCGGCTCGGAAAATTTGTAAAATTTCGAACGATTTCGAACGATAACGAGAATTTCTCGACTCGATATGCATCACTACCAATACCGTTTCAGTTTTAAATATCGCATCGTTAATACATAATTATTATTGATATAACTATATAGACTTAGAATATAAATTATGAAAACATTACTGCTTCTCAATTAAAACTCAACAACCAGCAGAAAGTATTTTAAAAAATTATTAAGTTATGTTTCCATAGCAATTCATTGCTACTCATTCAATTAGTAAGTCGGCGCTGCTAAGCAGATTAGTAGAATACCCTTACTAATTCATTTAGTAACATAAATCTTACCATTTCATTTAGTAGAAACTGATAAAATTACTAATTTAACAGTCAGACACAATGCTACTAATTGAATTAGTAAAATTTCTACTAATTCAGATTTAGAGAGTAATATTAATAATGAGGCTTGAAAATGAATTAAAAAATCGGAGTTCTTCGTCGTCAATGGGTTAAATTACTTTATAACATTAACAATTACTTTGGATTAAAAAAAACAGGTAACGAAGCATTGTTTTCACGTATATCAAAAATCAAAAATTGAAAAATAAAGTCTCCAAGTACTTATAATCTTGAAGTAGCACATTCACTCTTTAATTTGTTAAAGTAAAAAGATCGGTACGCATAAACTCTTTAAAATTTAGATAACTTATATAATTTAATGCTCACATCGGATCAAAGTTGTAAGCGCTAGAGTAATTTGTCCAGAAAAATTGTATTTGCTCTACTCTTCGGCGAGCCATGGGGCACACTCAGCAAAATACTTTTCTTGAATTATATAAAGAAGGTAGTGTCTATACGTCTGGATACAAATCCACGCCCCCTTCCCTTTTCCAACACCCGCTCCCCTTGTCAGGTCCGTACGTTTAGCCTCGACCGTATTATAAATATCTACATAAACGTACGGACTGCCCGGTTGTTTAGACTCGGCTTATGATGATACTATTTATTTAAAACAATTTTTCTTACTTTACCAAAAATAACTTCAAAATGAAAAAAATTATTTTAAATGAAAGAAAATTTTTATTTAATCAAAGACACTTTTCTTTGCTTGAGAGAGAATGAATATATTGCTTTGATTTAAAGTCTTTCAATCAAACGACCTTTTATCTGAGTGTAGCACGTAATATTAAAAAAATTGTTACCAGTTTTTTTAACTGATCTGTTGTCTAAAACTGACCTTCATTTAAGTGCTTTATATCGCAAAATCCTTTGTACTAAATCTTGCTATTTATAGTATGCAGATTGCTTGATGACAATGTGAAGACCGAAACGGAAAGATAAGCCTTTAGTAGAAGGAACAATAGGTTGTTAATACATGAGAAGGAAACTTACTAAGCGCTTCGAATGTTACCGCAATATCAAGTAGACCAAAAAACTCATTAATCGATTTAATCATGCGATGCAAATCTGTAATAAGCATCCAATTAATCCATATTTTGAGTTTACAAGATGAGTGCTTGTTCTTATTCTAATTAAAATGTAAATCTTCATCATTTCGAGAAAAAATCATTAGTATTAGTTCCGCAGTGTAACGTAACGCTTTGCAACAAAAATCAATGAGCATGGATGGTGCCATAATTGCAGAATAAAGTCCAAAATTATCCTTAATCCTGAAGTAGCTCTTTTACGCATTCATTGTTTAATATAATAATCAATTTTCTTCTAATGTTGTAACCAGCTGGACATTATTGGATCCAAATTGTAAGCTCTAGACTGATTTGCCGAGAAAAACTTTTGTGTCCCACTGTACGCCACAGAGTAACTAAGCACATCAGAAGTCACGAGGGTTCTCCAATACATTATTAACATATAATTTAAGTTATTGAACATCTTTTAAACATACCTTTTATGTTATAAAATATACTTAAAAAATACTTTGTATGTTTAAAAACAATTTTTTTCTTTTATTTTGTAAATAATTAGATATACAAAGCCTTAATTAAATTTTGAGTAGAAAAGTTTAACATAATAATGCGTTTGTGTAACCCACATATAAAGGGTTTAAAGGTTATGGCTTCAAGATGGAAAAACTATAATCATTTACAGACTTAATCAATTTTACCTTACTTTATTTTCCTTAAAAATAATCTCTATATTGTTTGAACTCACAGAAAAACGAAGTAATTTGAAATACCACAACAGCACACCTAATACACGTTGAGTCACGTCTACAATTTTATATCGAAAACAATCGACAAGAAAAGTTCACTAATTAACTTTAGTAAAAACTTGTAAAAAAATCTTGTGATTTCTCACTATTCATTAGACCAAGACTTAATTTATTAGTATTTTAATGAGCACAATTTTGAGTCATTTATGTTTAAAGAAATAGATGTATTCAATGTCTCATCTTTACTTAAAGATCTTTTCTTTAATTCTCATTTATGATATTTCGTTCCATTTACTCTTTCTTATAATTATAAATCGCGTGAAAATATTGTACAATGGGTATAGTTCTCATTTGTTACATAATGCATTCTCAACTGTTTTAATCAGTTTGATACCTTAGTTTTTTGTGTGGGAGCAAAAAAATTAAGTTGCTACAGAATTAACAATATTTTGGTTATTTCAACAATTTAATAGAAACAACCATAAAAAATCAACTTAATCTATCGATCACTTTCAATTGTAGAGGAGATCCCATGGTGTTTATGAAGAGACTTTTTCTCTGCATTGGTTCATGATGCCATTCCAGTTTAAAATTGCGAATCATCTACAAAATTAATTACCATTATCAAAAATGTTGATCTGTTTATTTCTCATTTAGAGCAAGTCAAATTTTGTTCGGGTACCTTCATTAAAAGAGTTGTAATTTCTAATTCAGCGAATCGTCTACCAATGCAAGTTCGTGGTCCGAAACCAAACGGCAAGTAGGCATAAGGATGCGCATTGGCAGATGAAAGAGGTCCTGCATTACTTCTTAACCACCTTTCGGGCAGAAATTCCTCCGGTTCGGGAAACTGGTTTGGATCTTGACTAATAACTGAATGCGTTGCTAATACATTTATCTAAATGAAAAATATCATCAAATTTCTTATTAAAACTTGACAATTATAAAGGAAGCCATTCCTTTTGAGAAAAACGATTTCTTCTACAGTGTGAGGAACAATTATAACTTGACTATGAATAAATAATTGCTGATATGAGATTTCTTCTTACCCCTTTTGGTATTATGTAACCACCAATTACAACATCTTTCGCCATTGTTCTCATATTTCCTATTGAGATTGGTGCAAGCCTCAATGTTTCTTTGATGCAAGCTTTGGTATATGGTATTTGGTTTAAAGCTTCATAGGTAACCGGTGTATTTTTATTAACTAGAATTTGATCTATTTCAGCACGTAGTTTCTCTTGTACTTCAGGATGTTTTGAAACATAATAAAGTGTCATGCCAGCTGAGTTTCCCGTCTTGAAACATTAAAATAATAACTTGTGATTAGGATATGATAAAAAATAGAACACTTCACATATGTGTGCCTATTTCATAAAGCTCTGCAAAACTTTGTAGTGCACATTTCTAAAAAAAGAACCAATTTGAGTACTGTTTTGTATTTCTTAAAACTGTAGAAGTACAAAAATTATGGAAAATCATGCACTGCTTACAATGTTCTGAGATTTCAGAGACGTTTTAGACCCAAAATTAAGGAAATTTTTTTAGTTTGATTGAACTTGAAATTGCTACACATGTTTCGTAATATTCTGAAAGTGCAGGATGCAGAAGCGCAATTTTCTTTCGTGCAGAACAACAATTCTCTGGAACACCAATCATGTGTCTCAAGAATTAAGTGTTTATTTAAAGAAATTGGTGCAAAATCAATTTTAGTTTAACTTTTTTCGGCAAAAAATTATATTTTTTGCGGAGAAACTCTTATACTAATTATAGATTTTATACTTAGTTAATTTTGACTAACAGTATCAACTCCAGCTACAAGCATGTCCATTGCCATGATTTGTGCTGTTTGTTTGTCGATTTTGAGAAGCCTTTGTAACATACTGTCCTCTTGAGAATTTGATTCATCTTTCATTCTTTCCTGCGCTCTGTTAATATATTTCGCCGACGTTCTAGAAAAATGACATAGCATCAGTAGAGATTTTATATATATTCTTGAGAAATGGAACTTTAAATTTCTAGGTCCAAATCCGTTTTTAAAAATTTTTGCTAATATTAATTGATAATAATAATTAATAATGAGTCATAGACATTTTAACAGGGAAAAATCATAGTGGAATCACAATAAAAAAAGTTTTCTGTTATTAGTTTTAATGATATTAATCTTGATTATCTTTCTCCATGTGAAATTTTTTTTGCTATTTTACATTTCCAAACAGCATATTTTTCTTAATAGTTTGGAACATTAGGGTAAAATAATTATATTTGTGAATCAATTTAAAATCAGTGAATTCCTGGGTTTTTAATTTTTTATAAAGAGGTAGACACATACCCGTAAAGCAGATCTAAAACTTTAAAAAATCTTTTAAGTTTCTTTGTATTGTAGTATTTCCATGGAGAGGGAAGAACTTCCAATTCATACATGAGATCAAACATTTCGTGTACCGCAGATATCATTTGTTGCGGTTCTGACTGTGGATCTAAATTACGTTTCAAACTTCCCATTCGGTGGTCTAACGCAATAGCACATATAGCTGTAAATTTAGAGTAACGAGAAATAGGTAATTTGCAGTGGTCCTTTAAAAATTGGACATATATAATAACTTTTAAAATTAGGGTGATCCTTAAGAGGTTTCATTAGGAAATATCATTAAGTCCAGAGTAAATAGATACATTGATTATTTTCCCTAAAAAGGTGACAAACAGGTAACAAAACAGTTATATGAGTTGAATAAACATGTAAATCAATGCTTATTAACATATTTTTTGAACACATCACACTATAATTATCAAATACAAGTTTCGTTTTATGAAAATTTCCTTTTTGACAAAGTTATGAGTATTTTAACTCCTAAAGCTAATGATGTAAATCAATATCAAGAAGTTGTCGAAATTTTTCTTTAAAATGACGTATTATTTTTTAAACTAATTCAGGTATTTAACTCTTTGTTCTTTATTCTATTTTTTTTGCATGAATCTTTTTTCTCTAAAACATGAAAATCCACGTTTTTTACAAGAACGACTCTTAAAAACTCATAAAAAATAGTCTGTTGACGTTATTCTCGTCGTTTTTATTTACCTTGCTTATTTAAAAAATGTTATACACAAATGTGAATAATACAGGAGGAAATTATTTTTTTAAATAATACGATTTTCTAATGCCATTCTATGGGTGATCATATATTTTCATGAAAGAACAATGAAAATAAATCTATTGAAGACAATTTATCAGTTAAAATGTGTTTTCAATTATCTTTGAAAATAGACGTTCAGGGAAAAAATGTAAGTAGAAGTTTTTCATAAGGACAACATGAAAATTATTATTTTGAAAAAATACTATTTCAACCGCTTTGTTCATATTTTAGTAAAGAATTTTAACATAAGGCGTTAGAAAAAGTGCAGAGAGACTTATTTTCAGAACCCTAGAGTCCAAACTGAGAATAGAAAACTGCTAAAGTTTTTGAATAAATTTTCTTTCATCATTTTCAGAAAAATAGCCACCATTTTGTTTATTTTGAAATTTTTTAAAGAGTTTTCTGTCGGATATAAAAAGAAAACTAAAAGTTCCATCAGATGCAAGACGATAAAATATCTGCATTCGTTAAAATAATATCACATTTTTAAGATCGACGAATCTTTTTGATAGTCTGCGTCATCCTTTATCAAATGCAAATATTCTTATAACTTTGGCAAAATAACTTTTTATTGAATAGATAAAAATTGTGTTGTCTCCTTTTCTCTAAAAAACAACATATTTCGTCGGCGATTTATTCTGCGACATGAGCATGAACCGCGACCAGAATTACAATGGATACGATCTCACAAGGTTTTGTAAATTAGAGTTATGAATAAAAATTTTACTTTTTCGATTGAAAGAATGGAAAATTTACAAAATAAGTGAAAAGACGACAAATTTTCAAAATAGGTTTGATAAGTGACGAACGTGTTTCAACTTTGAACGGGGATTTAAAAATTCAGTTTTCATTTTAGCTGATCGGGCCATTTTGTTTCGGAGAGCCCAGCCGGGATATGGTCGGGGGCTATCCAGGTATATTTTTATTCAAAAGCTCAGTCGGGGGACGGTGGTTGGCAAGTCAGGTATATTTTTATTCAGTGACATGGCCGATAATAATCAGTAAGTAATTAAAATATTAAGCAAGCAGTGCGCACTTAAAAAAAAATAAACCGCCTATGATTTAATTACGGTGCTATCTTACTAAATTGACAATAGTTTATACAATGTTAAGAGTTAACTAATTATTTTTAGGTTTATCTTACAAATCACTTGACATTAATTTGAAAAGGAAAATTGTTAAAATTCAGAGTAAATGCAAGTAAGTATAGATATATAATTTTTTTGTTTAATACAACGGCTTGAAATAATAAATTAAAAAAAAAATGCTATTTTTTCGACAAGAAAAAACTGGTGTGCTTGAATACATAACCTGAAAAGGCGTACTGACAGAAATTTGTTTACCTAGTTTGTGTGTCGCGAGTTTTATTTCTGGAAGTGTACACTTTAACTTTTGGAGTTGTTTTTTGAATGCGTATTTTCTCATGGGTAGAATAAGGATCATCAAAGAACAAAACATAATCCGTGCGAAAAAGAAGAGAGCTTTAAATAAGAGAAGAAAGCTTGATTCCTATCAGTCCGATCACGATGTCTCAAGTTCTGGAGACGAATCCGCTTCAGAGGAAGCGTTTTTCGCAAACCTCCAGTTGAAAATATTCAACAAGGTAGGTTATTTATCTTTTACTCATTAATATTATAAAGTTTTACATTAATTTTTGAACTGAAAGTTGTTTTATTTCATATCCCTGGCGAACCGGCCGAACGCAAGCATTACGCTACTGCGTAATGCTACAGTAATGCTAAAGTAATATGGCATTATAATTATTAAATGAGCTAAACAAATATGTAAACTGTTGAAATTATAATAATGCGTTAAAAATTACGTTAAATGGTCATGCCGTAATTGCAACAAGTTGCTTTTTTAGCGTTAAAAAATAAAAAAACCTCGTGGCTATCATTGAAGTCGGGCTCCTGCATGTTGGCAACCCGTTTGAAGTCGCCGTTTGCAGACTGCAATGACAGTCACATTATTTTTTCATTTTTTAACGCTGAAAAGAAACTTGTTGCAATTGCGGTATGTCCATTTAACTTACATTTCAACGTATTATTATAATTGCAACAGTTTACATATGTATTTTGTTTCGTTTATTAATTATAATGCCATATTACCTTAGCATTTCTTTAGCATTACGCTGTAGCGTAATGCTTGCGTTCGGCCGGTTCGCCAGGGATATTGAAAAATACAATTTCGAGGTTAGGATCTTTAGGCATAAGTAATTAATACGTTTGTTTTAAGGGATTATTATGTTAGATTTATATTGTTTAAAAA
>CAKNWW010298454.1:0-14340 GCA_932074435.1 Andricus kollari | reverse complement strand
AAATTCAGGGCTAGGGTCTCAGCCGCCTGCTCCGCGGATTTGTAAAGGAATGCTCCTTTACCAATCAACTCGTGATACCTGACCATTTTTAGGAGAGGATCTTTTCCATTTGCAACGATCTAAGCTGTACTTAAAACAATTCGGTTATGAAGATATTGGAGATTCAAAAGTCCGCCTGCGCCTTGACGGCGCGAGATGTATAATCGCGGAACAGACGAATTTATATGCAAGCTTTTATGCCAATGCATGATCTTACTTGTGGTGATATCAAGGACCGTAAGCTCAGATTTGAGAAGACAGATTTAAAGACCAAATCTTCCAAAGAAGATGTTTGTATCTGCTTTGGAAAGACTCTTTAACTAATGTTACGTCCTGAATAAGGCTCTGAGGGACTCCCATGTATGTGTAGTTCTCTTCAGTGTTAAGCTGTCTACTAAGACTCACATGCAGAAGCTCAGGGTCTTTGGGAACGCCAACAATCTTTCCGTTCTTCAGATGAAGGTTGGCACATTTATCCAATCCAAAGTCCATCCCAATCTCTCCTGTGTACTTCTTGACGATATTTATAGCAGTTTGAAGTTTGCTTTTACCAGAAGCTTAGATCTTCAGGTCATCCATATAAAATACATGAGTGACCTTATGCTCGCGAGAGATAAGGGCAGAAGTGTGATGCAAAAAAGCAAAGGGCTCATGGTTTCGCCCTGAAAGGCGACCCTCTGGAAGGTGGCGTTGTTCGTTTTCGCACGATAATTTCCAGAGGAGATAGTAAATCTAGTTTTTCAAAGGGGCATTAATCTCTCTATGAATCTCACTATGTGTGGATGCACTTCAAGCTTTCTAACAGACAGATGATAAGTCTACGAGATGTTGAATCGAAAGCTTTCCGGTAGTCAATCCAGGCCATCGACAGGACGCGCTGATGGGCTGCAGCATCTTTACAGATGCACCTGTCAATCAGCAGGTTCTCCCGACATCCTGCTACACCTTTTTTCGAGCCACGTTTTTCGTACATCTCTCACCACACAGGTTCAATTCTTCGGACAATCCTGTTGTTCAGGATAACTGTAAAGATCTTATACAGGGTAGTAAAAAAAGTTATTGGCCTGTAATTCTCCGGGTTGGACAAGTTGCTTTTTTACGGTAGGAGTATGGTGCGTCCTAATACCAGCCTCTGCGGAATGGGCAGTGATTGATGGGCATTCCTCCTTAGATGTTATGAGATTGTCGCAAACCTCCTTGAAGCAGATGATATTATCAGTATCTTCTTTCAATTTTAGTGTTTTCGGGATCTTGTATACCTCTCTCCAAAAAGTCTACCTCGTTGGGCGTGGGTGGATATTTTTTACAGAAACAGGGTGATCACTGAAGATGCGAGATGGGTCAGCGCGAAACTGTTGATTCTCCCTGATCCATCTCTCCCTCTTCTGTATTATCTTCCTTGCGTCAGATAACACCCGTATTTTGTCAACCATGTGCTGCTTGATTGGAAGCAGCTTTGACTTGTTCAGTGTATGATTTAAGATCCTTAGTTCTTGAGCGAACTTTCGAACCCTTTCCGTGAACGGCCTTACAGATGTTATGTAGTCAATAACACACTGAATAGGGGACGCATTCTGTCTTGCCCATTAAATCTTCTTGTTCAGTTGATACAAGCGCCTTTTGGTATTTTGATCCATCGTCGGTTTTAGCCTTCGATTTGTATCAGCCAATGCTCTCGCAGCACAATAAACTGAACAATTGATTGTTTAGCGTTCGGACACCTCCGAGATTGTCTCGCAAAGGGAGGCCTCCATTTCAGCCAGATTTTGGGGCTTAGGAGGAACCTGTATGTCAATGCTCCTCCTTGCTCTGAAATCCCTATCATCTCTCAGAAAGTGTCTGCTCTCCGCGGTTGGTCCTAATATCGCTACGGCATCTTCGTCTGCAGCTTGTTTAAGCAGCGTTTGGGGAAACACTTCGCGTATATATCCATTTTTATAGAGCTAAGTGTGTTGATTTCGCAAAGACCGATGCGAAACGTGCTGAATCTCTGTGTGTTTCTTGCACCACAGAGTGTGCATACGCGCCATGAAGCCGTCGCGAACAGAGATAATGCTGGCATCGTAGAAGACTAGCACGTCATCCTTGAGTTGATTCGTCCACTCAATGTGGACTTTTCGCCGGTTCGTCATCGATTTTCCATTTAAGTTACTATTAGCAGCACCCCTAACTCTAGGCTGATCGGCACTGATTGCCCAACTGTATTCCAGAGACACCGTTCAAGACACCTCGCCCAAGTGTCATTTAGCTTTCGGGACGACAATTGTTCGCGACTGCTTATTAATAATGGTAACCATATTCAGCAGAAAACCCTTGGTACAGCGATCCTCTATCCGCAACCCGAGGGCGCGTTCAGTGGCTTTGTCATAGGCCGTTCGGTTCCATTCTAAAGTAATCGGGGGTTGAAGGGCCTTTCAAAGGTTTCTCCGTATCAGCATGCTTCAGAAAAACTGCACAGGATCCTTTACAGGTTACTGTACAGGAATATCCATGCGGGACAGAAGTAGCACATGCACCGGTGTTCCAGGAACCTGCGTACGTTCCTGTACTGGAAACTGTGCAGCAAACTCCAAAGGAACCTGTTAGGTTCCTGTACAGGAATTTTCAGCTGGGACGTCTTTTTAAATCCTTGAAATCCTTGTAATCTTTATGAAATGTTCGAAATCTTTGGGAAATTTTTGTGAAATCTTTTTTATTCGTTGAAATCATTTAATTATTTGAAATCTTACAATCAGTGAAATCTTTTCAATTCTTCTAAAATATATTGAAAACTTTTGAAATCGTTTTAAATCTTCAAAATGTTTTAAAATCTGTGAATTCAGGTATACTGTACCCTTTTCCGTGAATTGCTGCACGGGAATAACGTTTTCCGCAATTGAAGGCAACATTTGACTTGAAGATTCATTCATTAAAGCAGAAAATGAATAATAATATATTAAATATTCTATAAATAAAGGTGATTTTGTTTTTTTGTATGTTTGTTTTTCGTTGGTTTCGGTGCAGGCGTTGATTTTGAGGTTATAGAGTACGATTTTAACACACAATATATTATACACTTTGAAGAGGAATCGTTGCCTGGTTTGGGAAAAATTTGCACTGGTTTTTGCTTCGTCTTTATTACATTTAATGTGCCTTTCGGCTCTTTTTTTTCTTTAGTACAGGCATGGATAATCCCGAAGATAAGTTTTTTTTTAATATATAATTATGCAGACGCCAAAAAATAGAAATACTTCAGCGAACTCGAAAAAATACGTGAAACGGGAGTCAACGACGCAGTCAAGGCGCGTCGTCCGATTACCGTTCGACCTACGGTGGCTGCGTCATATATTATTCAACCACAGCATTCATTCGATACGATTCATTCTTACGATAAAATCGAGAAAGTTTTCATTTTTGTAAATAAAAATTTTTGAGGATACACATTTTATTCAATTGTCAATTATAATAATTATTACTAATTCTTTCAAATTTAATGCTGTAATAATAATTTGTAATTATGAGAGAAGTTATAGGCTCCGGAAGTGAGACAACATTGTTCAACACTGTTCCTTGGAGAGCCTTTTGCATCTGGTTCGCGATGGAATGAGCCTGACGCTGGCAAGCCGGAATCTTGTTGAGTTAGCTAAGAAATGAAGCTTTCATACCTCCAAGACAGCTGATCATGAGAACTGCAAAATGGACTTTGTAGCCTTGGTACAGCCTGCTCAACTCGAAAAGAAGTACTTCGTAGCACTGATACGTTGAATGGTGGAGAATGAGAAATTCCAGTAGATCTTACACTGATCATTCTCCACAACGGATTCGAGTTCCCCCTAGGCGTATGGCAAGACGGGCAATAGATTAACACCATAGAAGTGCCTAAGATGGTAATATAACACTTTTAGAGCTGAATTGTGTCTCTCTACGTACCCGTAACGTGCATACTTTGAGCATCCACTGAGAACATCTCCAAGTGTTTCTGGCTCTTGCTTGCACGCTCGGCAGTTAGTATCGCCTACAGGTATATGTTTCTCCATTACCAAGATGTTGAATGTTATTCCCGCCTATGAGTCCTGATCGTCATGCGATGGTGTAGATTCTAGTCTTCCTTGGTGTAGGGGGACACAGGCACACTTGTCCAGTCCGAAGCTCATGCCAATCGCTTCAGAGTACCTATTCACCACCTCCACAAGGATGTTAAGATCCTCTTTCGAGGAAGCAAAGAGTTTAAGGTCGTCCATGTATAAAAGGTAGTTGACCTTATATTCTCTTCTGTTCGGCGGGCCACATAGGTATCCAGAGCTTTTGCCTCGGAGCACAATAGATAAAGGCAAGAGGGAGATGCAGAAAAGTTTTGGACTTAGAGAGTCTCCTTGGAAGACCCCCCTCTTCTATGTAATATAACTGGTAGTCACTTGTCTTTTGGCAGATGTTATGACAAATCTTGTCTGCCACATGAGCATAAGCTCTTTTATGCATCTCACTATTTTTGGATGCACCTCCAGGCACTCAAGGAGCTTAATAAGTAGCTCATGGTTCGTGTTATCGAATACCTTACGGTAGTCAATCCAAGCCATGGACAGATTGCATTGATAACTGATCGAGTCTTGGGCAATACACCTGTCTATTAACAGGTTCTTCCTGCAACCTGCCAGCCCTCTCTTGCATCCACGTTGTTCAACGATTGCACTCCATACCTGAACGATAGATGTTAATATCCTCCCTTTGAGGATACCAGTGAATAGCTTGTAGTAATGCTTTATTTGTTTGAGGAACATTCGATCCATACAAATATATTACAGTTCAATTATAAAACTGCTATCCTACTAAATAAAAACAAAAACTAAAATTAAATTTCGATGGTAGACATTACCCCAGAGGAGATAAACCGCGCTCACAACAAAAGAAATTTAAAAAAAACCTTGAACTATATAATCAATTATAATAATCATTCGTTAAACTTACTAACAAACATAATAATGTTTTTGATAGAATTTTCGTCTGCGTTATCAAGAATATTCAGCCAGGCATTCCTTATCTCACACATATCCGAACTTTCGCTTATAAATAAAAACCTTGCAGTTTAAAAAAATTAACATTCTTCTAAAAGGTGGTACCATCAACATTCCAACTGCAGGTTTTATTCTTGATTATAAGTCTAGGTATGAACTTAGTTATTATCCTCAATTGCGCTATAAGTCTCATAAAACCTAGTGGTGTTCTTGACAGAGTTAAATATTTCTGAAGTCCTTCTCGCCAGGTTAATTGAGGATAAAGTATTAGAGCAGAGGACGACTGGGCTCGCTGTAAATCTTCTAGATATAATATTTTATCATAAGCTCTTATCCATGCCGATTTATTCTTTTGAAGAGAGGCAAGAGAAAAAAATTCCCAATCGCCCTCTATCCCAATCTTTTTAAATATACTTCTAATCTGGCCGGCCGAGTTGTATTTCTCTAGGGTTGACAAATCATATTTTAATTTATCCAGTTCTCTTAATCTTAAATAACATTTCTTCGTGTATCGATCGTCGGACATATTGAGAATTTTCTGTATCCAATTGAGAATTGACCCAAAAACTTAACTGCAAGTTGGGATGCACCTATTGCTAATCTAACAGCATATCCATAAGTATTTTGTGGAACACGCAGGATTCTCTTATAAAAAGTGGTTTGAACTTTTTCTATAAAATCTAAATACCTGAGAGTCCATATGTGCGCACCATACATTAAAACGATGGATAGAAGACTATCGAAAATTCGAACAATAGGGTTCCATGAGATCAGTTTTAATCTGTGAATCAGCGAAATCGTTGCTCCTACCGCGAGGTTAGATTTACGAACAGCTTCATCTTTCGCCCTGACAAAAAGTGCAGATTGGGTGAATGGGGGGCCCAGGTTGATATAACTTTTGACAATATCAATCTCAGAGGCTCCGTACATAAAAGGTGGGTATTTTTTGTTATGGCCATGACCTCCCTTTCTGTAGATTACTATTTTTGTTTTTTTCTATGTTGACTTCGAGATCATTTATCCTACAGTAATCCAATAATCCTTCAAGAATCTTACGCATTCCAACCAGGGAGTCCGCAAAGAAAGCCAAATCGTCGGCGTAAGCTAAGAGCAATATTTCCATCAAATGGTCTATAGATACACCTCTGATACCTCTGGCATACATAAATTCTTGTAAATCAGCAATTAAAAATGTAAACATTGTTGGACTTAGAACTTCCCCCTGCATGACTCCTTTCGTTACATCTACCGATCCGGAGACGCCCTTATTTCCCTTGAACGCAATATTAGCTTTAGAGTAAAAATCCATAACGAGTTTAAATAAACGATCAGATTTCCGGGCAAATTTTTTAAAAAGTCATAGCTTATAGCATCCGGACCAGGGGCCTTACCATTTTTTGACTGTTTCCAGCTTGAAATAGTTTCATCAAGAGTTATATGTGAGTCAAGATAAGGATTTCTAAAATTATTAATCGGTATTAAGTAATAATTTGGATCTCGGACTGGGTAGAGAGATTTCAAGTACTGTTCCCATATGTTTAAGTCTATATAATCATTATACGAAGGTTTGAAATTATAGCTATTTGCTATTTTCCAGAATTGTTTAGAGTCGAGTGGATTTTAAGGAGAAGCTAATAAGAAATTTTTATAATGTTCCTTCTCGGAATGCAATAATTTTGTATGGCTTCGAACGACTCAGTTTTTTCGATTATTTCGTTTATATTGAACAGAAAATTATCAAAATTAGAATTGGGGCTAGAGTATATTGATCCAATAACTATATTAAAACTATCACCTTCGAGTTTAACAAAAATGTAATCCTCTGCCGCACATATCGTTTCCATTTTATGTTTGTTTGTGTTGCTGATGATGAGTAGACCATCCTATGCTCTTCCTTTTGAGGATTCTCTGGTAGCCGCACTGTAGAAAACTTGACAGTCGAGGTTTCATTGAGGATACGTAATTTGAGGTGAAGAAGTAAGCCATGTCTCACTCACACATATGATGTCATCTGTAGTAGTATAATCATAGGCATCGTCTAGATTATTAAATCCCCTTGCATTCCAAAATATAATTCGAGTTGCCGGTACTGCAGGCGAACCGTTTATGAACTTGGGATCGTTTTAAAGATTTGTCCTCCCGGTGTTTCCTTTAAAAAAGCTTTGATTGTATTTCCTTTCGAAGTATGCTTGATTTTTTTATTGAGATCTATACTGAAAGAATGTGATTTTGTAGGGCGTCCTCCTGTCCTTTTCCTGCTAGCAGTAGAGCTTAAAGAAGATGTTGATATTCCCCCATCAGCCTCATAAACATCCTCACTCTTCTCTGCCACAATCATCGCGGCTAAGGATACATCAAAATACTGATTATCCATGAATAGTCGGGTTCCTTTAATCTTTGAGGACTTCTCAAGACTCCCTAGCTTTTTTTGGTAATCTCGAAGCTTCTTGCGTATTTCTATTTGTTCGTGAGTAAAATCATTTGCAAAAGATACCTTGAGTCAGCGCGAATTTGTAGTATTCTTAAATATTTCATATTTAAATCTCGAATCCGTAAATGTAATTAGAACAGGTCGCATGGCCCCCACAAAGGGGTGGCTGGCCTGGCTGCAGTCAGGGGGCCCGGGACAGCGGGGGGCCCGCGGCTCACCAGCTACTGTTTTTACAATATGAATCTTTAATTGTTGATATTTCCCTTGAATATTCATGCAACATTTACGCTTATTCAAGTTAAAAAAGGAGTGTGGGAAGGAGGGGGGGGGGGAGGCCGAAAAATGTTGTGGCCAGGGGACCCTTGTCGGAATGTGGGGGCCATGACAGGTCTTGTTCCCTCTTTTTTCCTAGCCTAATCACCTTTTCAAAACTATCAATAGGTATATTAATTTTAGCTTCCCTGAAAGTCTTGTTAACTTCGTTAAAAGGATTCCCGTTGATAGCCGAATCTTCCTTCACAATGTAGAGAAAATGTTCCTTGATCTATCTTTTATATATAAAAATTCTAACCTTTTTCAAGAAAATAAATTTTTTTTTGAATGCTTTGTTCTTCTCTTCCAAAAAGTGACATCTGGTTTTGTATATTTTGAGTTTTTCTAAGATCTTTTCATCCGAGCTCTTTCGCACTTTAATATCTTCAGTCATTCGCTGAGCTCTTGTGGATTTTACATTCTCTTGAACTGATATTAAGAGAGATCTTAACTCTTCGTTGGTCGTCATAACTATCGAATATTTCTCACTTTACACTTCAACCACACAAAATGCATGAGGCTAGAACTGTAATCCCAGTGAATAGCTTGCAGCTGGTGTTTAAGCAAGCTATGGGCCTGTAGTTCTGTGGACTTGGACAAATCTCCGGTCTTAGGGATCAATGCCGTGCGTCCTGCCACTAGCCACTGCGGGATGAGTTGTTCTCCGTTTATGAAAGTAATAAATATACGAGCTAGATGTTGGATCAAGAAACTTCAAGAAGGAACAAACATAACCACTGAAAGTGTTGTTGAAGAGCACATTAGTCTTGTTGAAGAGCCCGGTTCAATTTTCTTGGGGCACAAGGCCACAAGTGCAAGAACAGCAAAAGCCATTACCAAAGCTCTCGTGGACTTCATCTCTGAAAAGGAACTCTCAATTGACGAGCTCTGTGTGCTAGGTTGTGACGGAACTGCAACCAATACAGGCTGGAAGGGTGGTGCGCTGGCAGAACTGGAGAAGACATTCCAAACATGTTTCCAAAGGATAATCTGCTTATTTCATGCCAATGAGCTTCCATTGCGACACCTTCTCAAAAAGTTGGATGGGGCAACCTCTGGTCCAACCAGTGACTCGGGGGATATTGGGAAGCAGTTGGCAAATTGTGAAACCAACCAAATTGAACACGTTGAGTCTTTGGAGTCCAACATGCCACAGATGGCTGAAGGTTTGGACCTAAGTACAGATCAGAAGTACTTGCACGAAATGGTAACTGCAGTTTTCTTGGTGGTAGTTCCAGAATCCTTTGCAAGGCGAAACCCTCGGAAAAAGCCAACACGCCAGGCGGCTCACTACTGCAAATCGTATTCTGCGTCTTTGCGTCTCAACCGAGCGTCCCAATGCTGCACTAAGAGACTTGGCATCTGGAAAAGTCTGTGGGGAGAAAGAGCACGATGCTACATTTTCAACAAAATTGAATCCCAGAAGAAAAACCCTCGTTTGAATACAAAACAAAATATCTTACGAATTGACTGACGTTTCAGTGGGGATTGATTTACTCAGAAATCATGTTAACACAACCTCATTCATTGCTCATCAACAGTAAGTTGAAAAATAAACGCAATTTTCCTGTTTTCGTGTATTTATGAATTTATTTTATATGCTATGGGCCTGTAGTTCTTTGAACTTAACAAATATCCGGTCTTAGGGATCAATACCGGGCGTCCTTCCACAAGTACTGTGGGATGGGATGTTCCCCGTCTAAGAAAGTAGTAATTATACGAGCTAGATGTTGGTACGTAAAAGTGAATTTCTTCCACCAAAAGTGGTTGATTTTATCTGGCCCAATCGTATGTGGTTTCTATCAGTTCCTATTAGCTATTGGTTTCTAACTGGAGCCTAATCAGATTTGAATCTGGTTTCTGTGCGGTTTTGTATTTAGTAATTTTCAACTTTCTAATTGGATCTTATTAGGATCTGATGTGGTTTATATTCGGTACTCGTGCCGTTCAGCTATTGGTTGCTAAGTGGAACCCAATCGGATTTGAATCCGGTTTCTGTGCGTTTTCTTTGGTAATTTGAATTTTTGAATTGGATCTTATCAGGATCTGATGTGTTTTGTATTCGGCACGCTCGTAGTAAAAATGCCTATTAGAAGTTAAATGGAAATCCAATCGGATGTGGTTTCTATCAGTTCCTATTACTTTCGAACGTGGGTTTTGTTCCTGGTTCTATGTGGTGTTCTATTAGGTATTTGTGGATTTTCTCATTGGATGTTATTAAGTACGATTTCAGAACGAAAAAAAAGTTATATCTTAACTTATTGTTACGTAATCTTAATTTTTTATAGTTGTTAAGTACACAGTTCGCCAATACGGTCGCTTACACATATACGCATGCCTAAGCGCATTACGCATTACGCATGCCTAAGCGCTTTGAAAAATTTAACTCGCTGATGATTCGAACCCTACCTATGCTACCTATACTTGTATATTCTACCACGCGCTCTAACTCATTTCGATATCGATGCACTTGAATCTTGGTTACAAAATATCGGCCAAGCATTTTATAACTCATGGTTTCTTTAAAGAAAACATATTTCTGATGATTTACGGGTAGTTCTAAGGAAAATTGAAAATCTTCGAGAGACGTTAATTAAAAAATGTATTTAGAATCAATTTGAAATTAAGTTTTACTTATTTCAAATACGGCTCGATATTCTTTTTTCTTCAAATATTTAAAAAGTTTATAAAATATCCAAAGGTAATAAGAAATAAAGAAAAGTCAAGTGCTAACATTCTCTAACCCTTAAAGGAAACACCACCAAATACATTTCCTGGTATTTTTGACTGCAAAAAAATCATGAGTGATGTTCAAACAATACAAAATAGGAACAAAATATCTCTAAAGCCTCAGTGATAATTTAATTATTCGAAAAAAATACTTCACAAAAAAAACGTAGACAATCGAAAAAAAATCGGAAATCCAGTGGCGTCACAATGACCCCAAGTGTCCTTTAAGGGTTAATGACCTTTGTGACAAAAAGCGATTTTCTATCATACAAAAACCTCCATAAACCGGACAGTTTTCAATTTATCCAATTATTTTATGATACTTTCTTACTCAGTTTTTAATGCAAAATAACAGTTCTTAAATAATAACACAGGACCACAAAATCTAAACCCTTGCAACACAGACCAGACTAGGGGGGCTTATATTTTCGGGGCCACTGAATTCGAATCTGTCGTCCGTTTGGTCCCATCAGGTCAGGGTCAAGGTCAGTTCAAGGTCAACCTAACAAAATTCATCGCCAACCAATTAAGTCAAGGTACTTATAGGTTTTCGGGGTCGCTGAATTCAAATACGTTGTCCTTTTGGTCCCATCAGGTCAGGGTCAAGGTCAATTCAAGGTCAAACCTACAAAATTCATCGCTAACCAAATAAGTCAGGTTACCATTAGGTTTTTGGGGTCGCTGAACTCTAATCCGTTGTCAAGGTCAGTTCAAGGTCAAGATTATAAAATTCATCGCTAACCAATTAAGTCACGGCACACAGTGGACCTTTTTTTAAATTCTGTCTCAAAATCGTAGAACTTTCGATCGGAATGACCTAGAGGGATATTTTTTTCTCAATTAAAGAAAAAACCTTTCCGAATGTAGAAAAATTATAGAGAAAGTCAAAAAAAATCATTTTGACCTTGAAAATCTGTATTGAAGATGGCATTTTTGGCCAAAAAAATCGTTTATTGAATACTAAAAACGCTTAGATTTTACATTTTATGTGCTATACAGTTTTTTGTATAGATTTTTGCATGCCCAATCCGAATCTGATACGTAAATCGTTGTAAGACAAAATCCAAAATGGCGGAGTCAATATGGCAGACTAAAATTGTAAAACGAAACCGATTTGACTAAAATTTGCTACAAGTTGGGTTTACAGGTCGCTGATTACAAATCCAATGTCAAAAATTAAAAATTAAAAATGGCGGATCCAATATGGTGGACCAAAATTGTAAAAGGAACCCGATTTGACTAAAGAATGCTACTCGGGGTTTTTTCAAGTAGCTGATTTTTAATCCAGGGTCAGCATTGAAAAATTACAAATGGCGGATCCAATATGGCGGACCAACATTGTAAAAGGATACCGATTTAACTAAAATTTGCTATAAGGTGGTTTTTCGGGTCGCTCATTTCAAATCCAGGGTCAAAATTAAAAAATTTTAAATGAATGATCCAATATTGTTTTTTTAAATTCGGGAGTTTTGACTTTACATTTCAAATCAGCCACCTGAAAACCCACCGATAGGCTATTTCAAGTCAAATAAATTTGGATCTATAATTCTGGTCCGCCATATTGGAACCGCCATTTTCAGTTTTTTAATTTTTACTCTGGATTTGAAATCAGCGACCCGAAAAACTCCCGTGTAGCAAATTGTAGTCAAATCGGTTTCCTTTTACAATGTTGGTCCGCCATATTGGATCCGCTATTTTTCATATTTTAAGTCTGACCCTGGATTTAAAATCAGCTGCCCAAAAAAGCCCCGAGCAGCATTCTTTAGTCAAATCGGTTTCCTTTTACAATTTTCGTCCGCCATATTGGATCCGCCATTTTGAATTTTGACCCTGTATTTGAAATGAACGACCCGAAAAACATCCTTGTAGCAAATTTTAGTAAAATCGGGTTTCTTTTACAATTTTTGTCCGCCATATTGGATCCGCCATTTGAATCTTGTAAATCTGTATAAAAACATGTATAGCACATAAAATGTAAAATCTAAGCGTTTTTAGTATTCAAAGATTTTTTTGCCAAAAATGCCATATTCAATACAGATTTTCAAGGTCAAAATAATTTTTTTGACTTTCTCAATAATTTTTCTATATTCGGAAAGGTTTTTTCTTTAATTAAAAAAAATATATCCTTTTAAGGTTATTCCGATCCAAAGGTCTACGATTTTGAAACAGAATTTCAAAAAAGGTCCACCGTGCGGCACCTGTAGGTTTTCGGGGTCGCTGTGTTTTTAATCCGTCGTCCGTTTGTTCCCATCAGCTTAGGGTCAAGGTCACAATTGAAGGTCAAATCTACAAAATTAATCACTAACCAAATAAGTCATGGTACCATTAGGTTTTCGGGGTCGCTGAATTCGATTCCGTTCTTCGTTTGGTCCCATCTAGTCAGGGTCAAGGTCAGCTCAAGGTCAAACTTACAAAATTCATCGCTAACCAATTAAGTCAAGGTACCTATAGGTTTTCGGGGTCGCTGAATTCAAATCCGTTGTCCTTTTGGTCCTATCAGGTCAAAACTTGTTTATCGGAAATATACTATTTTCTATCCGGAAGTATAACAGTATAACAATTTTGAATTGAAATTCTCGAAAATCTCTAGTTTTAAATATTTAAAATATTCAATTTTGAATATTTCAAATAATTTGGTTTGCAATGCCTGATCTTAAAATCTTTGAATTTTAAAGGTTTTCAAATTTTTAATTGTATAGTATTAGATTGTTCAGAAGGCTTCATGTAATTAAAAAGTTTAAAAAATTAACAATAATTGACAGAAATGAATTTAGAGATTTAGCTATTCGAAAACTGTTATAGATTAGAATATTTTTAAATTTAAACGTTAAAAATTGTCGTATTTACGGGTGAAATAGTTTAAAATTGTATTAAATACATTCAGAAATCATCGCACCAACTGGTTTTCCTTCCCCAAGCACAGGCATTTTCAGAGTAGGGATTTGGCGGACGTTTTAAAATTGCCGGTTTTTCCCGGTCATGTTTTTCAATTTTCCCGGTCAACTAAAAGTAACATATTCATATTTGCCCCAAAACGCAAACATTTATTTTAATTCATGACGTTCATTTTGAACATCCTTTAACTAAAAAAATAATAATTTTCAACCGAAAATAAAATATTAAAATTTGTCATGAAAACAAAAAAAAAATTGCAATCAAACTTAAGAGTTTTGAACTAATACAATGAATATTAAACTGAAATTGTCGAATTTTCAAGCGAAAAAATTAATTTTTTACTAAAAAATATAAATTGTCAACCAGAACTTAAATAATTAAATTTCAAGTTAAAAAAATCTAACTGAAATAGTTGAATTTTAAACCAGAAAGATGCATTTTTTACTGAAATGATGAATCTTTAACTAGAATAATTAAATTTTTAACGAAGAAGATTAATTTTCAACCACAAAGATGAATTTCTAGCAAAAGACGAACTTTCAACTAAAAAATATAATTTAACAACCAAAAATTCAAGAAATAAATTTTTAGGCAAAAAATGAATGTTCAAAAGAAGGAGATGAATTTTTAACTAAAATTATGGAATATACAACTCGAATAATATTTACAGCTTCAGTTTAGAAAAAAAGCTCATTTTTCAACCAAAGAAATTAATTTTAAATCAAAACGATGAATCTTCAACCCCAAAAAATTAGTTTTTAGCAAAAAAGTTTTACTTTCAACCAAATGATTTTATTTCCTACCTAAAAGATGAATTTTCAACAACAATGGTAATAAATATTTAATTGGGATACTTTGATTTGTATCCGAAAAGAAGCATTTTTAAACGAGGAAATTAATTTTCAAAGAAAAACATAATTTTCTACCAAAAAAATTTATTTG
>CAKNWW010298449.1:0-21857 GCA_932074435.1 Andricus kollari | reverse complement strand
AAAAAAAAATTCTTTTTAAATGAAAATTTAGAAAGAGATATCTTAGTTAAGTTTGACGCCAGTTGAATTGATGACAAATGATGAAGAATTTAAAAAAGAAATCATAAAAGAGATTTTATACGAAAGGTTTAGAATTTTTAAGTATTTTAAATTATAAAAATAATAAACAGAATATAATAATATTAATTTTATAGCTACTTTTTGGGATGACGGAAGTTTTGGGAAGACGAACAATTAATAAAAATTCCCGTAGAGGCGGAGTAGCAGGTTAAAAATAAACAAAAAGTCTATTGGTACTGCCGCGCGGACGATTAGGTAGTGTCATGATTGGTGAAAAATTGTTCCATAACTCAAACCGTGTAACCTCTTTCCAGCTCCCTCAATCATTTTGTAAGATCAAGTACGGCCGGTGATACGAATATCCTTAGCCAAACATAAAAACGATAAAAAAGTAAAGCACAAGAAAGCCTCGTAAATGATTCAGATAGTGACAAAAAAACTTAACGTACAACTTTTAAAATGAATAAAAGAAAATTATTGAAATCTTGAAATTAACTATGGAAGGTTGGAATTCGTATATATAATAGCAAATTCATCTCATTTTATAGTATGAAAATCCAGGTAAAATATTTTTCGAAAAGCTCAAGGTCATTCTTGAAGTAACTCTTAACAAGGAATCCAGCGGTAACCTTGAATTTGACCTTGAGCTTGACCTTCAAGGTTATTTCAAGGTCAATTTTGTTTTTAAAGTGGGAATCCCTATTTTTGACAACGGCAATGGAAAGAGCGGGAAATTTTACGTCCAAACATGTACTAAGGTCTCGGGTCAAGGGTGACCTTGAACTTCAACTGAAGGTTATTAAGCTTAACCCAGGTATGGGGCGGGTCCAATCTGTACTGCTGTGGCTCAGATGCTTACGAAAAACTTTAAAGTCATTCTAGGAATAGCTTTTAACGAGGAATCCAACGGTGACCTTAGATTTGACCTTGAGCGTAACCTTCAAGGTTATTTCAAGGTCAACTTTGTTTTTTTAATCTGGAACCCCTATTTTTGACAACGGCAGTCGAAAGAGCGGGAAATTTTGCTTCCAAACATAAACTCAGGTCATGGGTCAAGGATGACCTTGAATTTCAGCTGAAGGTTATTAGGCTTGACCCAAGTATTGGGCGGGTCCAATCTGTACTGCTCCGGCTGAGGTGTTTACGAAAAACGTCGATGTCATTCTTGGAGTAACTTTTAACAAGGAATCCAATGTGACCTTGAATTTGACCTTGAGCTTGACCTTCAAGGTCATTTGCAGGTCAATTTTTTTACATTTAGCATTACCCAGGAACAACGACGTGGACGTAGTAAAATCTGTTCCCTTTTGGTTGCTTGATTTACGTGATTCCCCTTGCCTCTCACGATCCGGGTGCTTTATTTACGTGAGTGCAACATCTTATTTTAAGTGCTCGAATTATTCTCTATTCACCTCTTGACGGTAAGCTAATCGATGATAAAAAGCATCACTAGCATTTTGGATCATTTCAATGGAAATTTGAGATGACTCATCTATGATCCTTTGCCGTAATTCATCTAAATTTTGGGGATTTATTTTAACACCCGATCCTTCAGATAACCCCAATAAAAATAATCTAGAGGCGTAAAATCAAGTGACCTAGCTCGCCATTCGATTGTGCCCCTCCGTCCTATCCACATATCAAAAAATACCTCATCTAAGTAATCAGGTACATCTCGTCCATAGTCAGCAGCTGCACCGTCCTGCTGAAACCATATGTCTTCAAAGTTGTCTCTGGCTATTTCTCTGATTGCATGAACTATTAAATGTCGAAGCATAGCTTCATTGTTTTGGGTATTTAAGTTACCATCAATGAAAAATGGTCCTATAATTCTATTGTTAAGTATTCCAGCCCAAACATTTAATTTCTGCGGATACTGCGATTTATCTTCCTGCATCCAGTGAGGATTTTCATCTGCACAATATCTGCAATTATGTCTATTCAAAGTTCCATCAAGTTGGAAAGTTGCTTCATCTGAAAAAGCTATGATTGATGGAAAGTTAAGATCTTCAACTATGCGTGCCATCATGTCTTCAGAAAACTCAACGCGACGATCGAAATCGTTTTCATTCAACTTGCGAACCAGTTTCACTTTAAATTGATGGAATTTCGCTGTTTTTAGTACGTTGTGTACAGACGATTTACTTATGTCATGCTCTTGAGCAGCTCTGCGGATGGAATTATGCGGATTTTCAGTAAATGATAACAAACCATCTAGTGACTTCTCCTTATTTGCTGCTGACCTTGGTCTGCCTGATCTACGTAGATCTCTGACAATGCTGAGATTATTGAACCTACTGACTGTATTTTCAACGGTCGAGAGTGCAATTGGAGTTCTACCAACCCTGAATGTTTCATTGAAAACATTCATTACTGTCCTGAGAGATCTTTCCACTTGACCCCAACCTCTCATCATAAGAAGTGTTATTCTTTCTCTTTAAGTGAGGCGTTGCATTTTGACTTTACGGACTAACGCATACTCAAATTTCAATCAGAATCAAGAAGGTTAAACTTATAACGAAGATAAACGTTTAAAAAAAAAATGAAAATTGTAATCTGGTATTTTTACGCAAAAGCTCTACCTCATTTTTACATGTAAACTACTGCACTCATAATTGATAGAAATTTTTGTAGGGCAAACAAATTTGGAATTTCTTGCTTATTGAAGTATCAATTTATAACGCAGCTTAAGCTTGTAACAACTCAGTTCTTTAATTTGTATTTATTTATTCATTATTTTATCAAATTTGTCGTGAAGAATGGTAAAACTATATTTTGATCGACTTATTTATTATTCGTGGGTTTGATGCTAGCATAACTAATATTCAATACGCACATTTTATTTATTTATTTATTTATTTTATTTAAAAACCTTTTTTAAATTTTTGTACTAACAAATTTTTTTTTGACCTTGAAGGTCAATTTCAAGATCAAATTAAAGGTCACCACTGGATTCCTCGTCAAAAGTTACTCCAAGAATGACCTCGGCCTTTTTCGTAAACACCTGAGCCGAAGCCGTACAGATTGGACCCGCCCCATACCAGGGTCAAGCCTAATAACCTTCAGCTGAAGTTCGAGGTCATCCTTGACCCATGACCTGAGTTTATGTTTGGACGCAAAATTTCCCACTCTTTCTATTGTTGTTGTCAAAAATAGGGGTTCCCACTTGAAAAAACAAAGTTGACCTTGAAATAACCTTGAAGGTCAAGCTCAAGGTCACATTCAAGGTCACCACTGGATTCCTTGTTGAGAGTCACTTCAAGAATGACCATGACCTTTATGAAAAATATTTTACCTGGAAAATTATTGAGGTGTTTCGTTACTTTTTGGACATTCTCTATATAACAAAGTTTAAAATTTTATATTTGTATATGATATAAAGATAATAATGTCGAATGCGTCTTAAGATCGTTCTTTGCTGCAGTCCGAAAGTCGCCACATTGGATGAGTAATCGTTGATTATGCGAATTTTTTGCAAATTTTTTTGTGCGAAATTCGCAATGAAAAAAATTGCAAAAATTTTTGCACGCAATTTTGTCATTAATAAACTCCATTAACAAAGTCGAGTTTTTCACCATCGATGAGTCCCTTAAAGACTCGTATATCCTAATTTTTTCAGATTTTTAAACAATGTGGACGATAATTAAAAATAATATTATATTTATTTACGTGTCAAAATAGTCTCCAATGACAGGTGAAAATCAATCAAAAATCATCGAAGATAATTAAAATATGTTGTCGATACCTTTCGGCTGCTATGTCAACCCTCATCAGTCAAAACATTTATTGCTAAAGAAAAACTTATTTACGTCGAAGTTAAAACATTTACAAAAATCATTTACCAATTTCAACCAAAAAACAAAAAGAGAGCATACCTGATTCAGTGATAATAAAAAACCATCAAAGCAATTCAAAGAAATAGAAACTCCACTTAATAAGTAAAAGTAGTAAAAAATAAAACGTTTTAAATAAAACAAAAACTTGAATTAAGTACAAAGGAAAAAGACATTAATGAGTCGTTGACGGATGACAGTGTCAGACTGAGCAAATTATTGGTAGAAATGAAATTATTGGAGAATTGGAGAAATGAAATAAACCTGTAATTACTCCAATTTCATGGTTGATAGGATGTGCGGAATTAAAATTTAAGTATCTACCTGAAAAAGTTGTTTTTTGGAAACAATAAATTTTAAGTTCATCATCAATACGGACAATCAGTGTATCTAAGAAGCTAATTTGTGTGTTATTTTCTACTTCAATTGTAAATTTAATATTGGAGTTATATGAATTGAATTCATTCAAAATGAAATCAAGTTTATCATGGGAAACGGCAGTGACAATATCATCGACATACCTGAAATAAAACGGAATTGTGAAAGGTACATAAAGATGAAAGACAATCAGATTCTAAGTTTCCCATAACAAGATTGGCTGCCGTCGGAGAAAGTGATGAGCCCATGGCTAAACCAGAAACCTGCTTATACGTAAAATTGTTGAAATTAAAAAAGGTAGAATTGAGGCAAGTCTTAACTAAATCAATAAAATTAATCATCGGAACACTAGTAAACCTGCTAATGTCAGTTCATTTCGACTCAATACAGCTCACAACTATAGAAATTGGTATGCAGTTAAACATTGACACAACGTCTAAAGAAATTAAAACATAATCGGATGGAGTTTTTTGAAATTTAAGTTTTTGAACAAAGGATAAACTATCGGATATGTGATATGGTGTTTTTCCAATAATATTATGTATATTTTCGAAAATTTATCATTATATATTATTACTTATTATTAATATTGTATCATATTATATTTAATAAGGGCCCACTTGGACTTATTTTTTTGTAGAGTGTGTTGGTACTTTGCTTACTTACTTCTAAGATGTGTGAGTAAAGAGGGTGTTGGCGAGTCGGTCACGGTACAAAAGGTCAAGAGACAGTGTGGCAACCTAGTGTACTACTCGCTGATTGGCTCCGCCATTTTAAGTTCTCTTATACATATACTATAGATATATATATATATAATACACTATAGATATACCTCGGCGGACTAGAACTTACAATGGCGGCATCTGGCTAGGTTGCCACACTATCTCTGGACCCTCTGTAGGTCACAGATGGCGCGTGGCAGAGAGTAGTTACTGTCGGTTCTAAGATGGCGCGTGACTAAGAGCGCTACGTCGATATGTGTTTAAGATCGCAAGGAAGGGTGACGTCACATGTTTATGTGAGTGAGTGTGTTGGCAAGCGTACCGACGTCGATGTTCGTCCAAGGCTGTTGGGATAAGGGTGGCGTCACGGATTCGTACTGGTAACAGAGAGAAGGACTGGAGAGAGAGGTATATGGAAAATGGCGGCTGGCGGGTGGGAGACACGCGAAACAGAGTTAGCCGGTATGCCAGCTAATCCGCACCGCGTGGAGCAGGAGGAGGAGGAGGAGGAGGAGAGAGAGAGAGTGAAACCATGGATTACAACAAAATTACTCTTTGGTACATTTATTTAGTAGAAGACAAGACATAGTGATTTGAAAGATTTCAGACGTCGACAATACAGATAACAAATAAGGCAAGACGATATAGTGATTTAAAATATCAATCTAGTTACGAGAATTCCGAACGTCAATAATATAGGTTAGGAACGATGTGTTCAAATTATCACATATGTTATTTCCAAATAAGTCGATACTAATTAGTCTTATGTTTCGATTATCACCTAAAATTAATGCTAGAGGAAGCAGTCTTGCAACCGGCGTCGGATCTTTTTTAGATTTGTAGGAGGTGAGAACGTTTGATTCCACGTTTGGGAGGAGAGGGTGTTAGTTTGATCGGAGAAGGATGTAGGTCAATGATGTCGTCCGGATGGTGGTACGTAGCGACACAGTCTGTTGGCTTGGGAGCGGATTGAATGGGTGAAATCTGGGGGTTAATTTGCCGAGTTTAGTGAGGATCTGCTCAACTACATACTGCGAGATTATGTTGACAGGAGGAGGGATTTCTTGGGAAAGATGGCGGACTACTGAGGGTTCGGATGTGGAATGACCTTTGAGGATAGAGGGGATTGGTACATATTGGAATTTAGCCCTTTCATTCGGCCAAGATCCTTTCGACCTCGTGATCCGAGATATTGTGAGCAGGGAGGAGGGTTTCTTGGGAAATATGGCGGACTTCTAAGGGTCCGGGTTCAGCGTGGTTTTTTACGATGGGAAAGGTGGGAGGGGGAAGCAACTTAGCCCTCTCCTTTAATGAATCCTGGAGGAAACGGTTCAGGTGAGGAAGATCTACGTGGAATCTCGAGGTGCCAGGTTGGTCAATTTCCAACAGGGCGGTGATACTGGATGTTACAATTTTGTTAGCTAATGTGTTTTTGTTAAATTGTTCGAGGTGGGAAAACTCACGATCCTTATATGGTGAGCTTCTTACCGACTTCTGGTCCTCACTAAAAACTCCTGCCGGTCCGTTGTACCGTTGGTCCGTTATCATTCGCGTTATTCTTTCTGTAGCCTCTGAGTATACGAAGTTCTGTGCGTGCTGGTGCGAAACAAGGCGCCGCACCAAGTAAGCTGGGTAGCGGGCGTTGTTGCCGCCGGCGAAGAGTACTGCCACGACTTCGGTGGCGAAACCTGGTTGTTGTAAGACACGGCCTAGATACTGAGGACGGATGGGTTCGGTAGCATAACCCCATTCCAATAATACTGGGCGTTGATGATATTCTTCTGCCTTTTTGTCTTACCGACGTTTCTAACTTTGACGAACCTACACCGTGCGGCAAATAAGTATCAGTACTCAAGTTATTTCTCAGCAACCAGCAACGCCATCTGAAAGTGGGTGGTTGCATTTTGTAGCTTAAATCTACTTGACCATAGCTATCAGTGTTTGGAGCAATCGGATGACAAAGAACAGTGTTATGAAAGTTCTCGTGGAACAACTTTTGATTTGATGTAGAAATTTCGACATGGAGCAAAGAGCGGTTATTAATTTCAACGCAAAACTTGGTGTATCTGCAGCAGAAACGTTTCGGTTGATGCAGCAAGTATATGTCGGTGATTTTTCAAGTATAACAAATGTTTTCCTGTGGCATAAACGTTTTTTGGATGGTCGAGTGTCGCTAGAGGATGACAAACGTGAAGGAAGACCAATTTCAGTTCGCACACCCCAAATGATTGAAAAACTTCGGGAGCTCGTAGCAAATGACCGCAATGCTTCTCTAAAAATGATGGAAGAACCTTTGAATATCAGTAAAGAAACAATTCGAATCATTTTTCACGAGGATTTGGGCAAAACAAAGGTCTGTGCAAAGTTTGTTCCACACACGTTGTCGGACGAGCAGAAATCACTTCGTGTCAATCATTCCAGGGAGATCGCTGCAGCCGCCAAAAATGATCCAAACTTCCTGAAATAAATTTTTACGGGCGACGAAACATGGTGCTTTCAATACGATCCAGAAACTAAGCGCCAAAGTGCGGAATGGAAGTCGAAAAATTCACCACAAGCCAAAAAAACATAAAAAAACTCCTTCAAAAATCAAAACAATGCTGATCGCATTCTTCGATAGCAATGGAATTATCCACAAAGAATTTCTTCCAACAGGTCAAACTGTTACTGGCGCGTATTATCTCGAAGTTTTAAAGCGTTTAATGGGCAGAATCCGTCGTATTCGACCCGAATATCGCGATGGAGAGAAGTGGTCGCTGTTGCACGATAACGCACCGAGTCACAACTCACTCATTGTGCGTCAGTTTTTGGCCCGAAATCAAGTCTGTGTTTTGAACCACCCACCTTATTCACCAGATTTGGCACCGTGGGACTTTTCCTTGTTTCCAAAGATGAAATTAAAATTGAAAGGATGTTTTTTTGAAGACGTAGAGACCATCAAAACGGCTTCGACAAGGGCGTTGGAGACTATTCCACAAAACGAGCTTGCGCATGCATTCGAATCACTATTGAATCGCTGTAACAAGTGTATTGAAGCGAAGGGCGAGTACTTTGGATAAAAAATTCAAAAAAATCCAGATATCTTGTTTTGATTACGATTTGTAGGAAGAGTACTGATACTTATTTGCCGCACTGTGTATAACATAGTAGAGCCTTGTCGTTACTAGATGTGCCGAAGGAGAGGGGCTAGAGATTGGATTACGTCTGCCGAGGTGTCGCCGTGGAAGGGAGGTTCCACGTCCTCTGGTAGAGCGATTGAGACAGATGACTCACGCCGAATATTACCTTTGAAGCGGGGGAGAGAGAGAGAGACATGCGTGAAGCGAGATCGTCGGGTGGTGTCCAGTAATCAATTAGCGAAAGTAGCCACTTACCATGATTGTGTAGAATATCTTTTCTTGATCAATGTTTGCGTACAAGTAGTATAATATAGCTCAAAGCTAGGATACCAGGCTGTTTTTGCTGCTACCTGGAATGTCAAGCTGCAGCAGAACTGACAATTTTGCTCGAGCATGGCCATTTATAGCTGTACTCCCGGAGCGTTTCACGAGCGGCCGTATAAAGAGGGCAGAGTCGAGTGGCGGAAAAGTGCGTGCGTAGAGTTTCACTGGCGCTGCACTCGCGGGACTTTCCTTCACCCGGTTCTAATACTCCGTCGGCGCGTGGGAGCGCATCTTTAACTTGACATGGACAGACTAAAAGCAGTTGTGCTCATACCAAGGCAAGGATGGTGTCACCTTCGCGTTATTGGCGCATTTTAAGTCTGCTTACCTTAAAGTCGAAATCTTGATATCTAACGTGGTTGCCTTAATCTCTATAGGTCAAACCAGTGCCTGAGAGAGGGAATCAATATATTATTTTAATGTAATTTAGTTTATATTATTATATTGATTTCCTCATATTTTTACCGCTTAGATGCGTATAACATATTACTTCATTATATATTCCTCTAAGCCACGAAAACAGGGCAGTTGCACATTTTTGAGAGCATTGAAATCAGACATGATGACTGTAACCCGGCATACACAGTTAGCTAGAGTGTTGCATTTTACAGGTGCAAAAATTACTCAATCTTCAATTATAATAGATAAATATTTTTTGAAAAAAGCTCTATGTTCTGGCCGGTATAATTGCCAATATATTATGTGGTTAAAATATTTACATTGAACAATTCGTTCTTGTAGACGTATTATGGTTCTGGCGAAAACATCGAAATCACGGAATTTGACAATTACCGTGATTTTTAGGTATCGTCGACACTGTTTAGAAATCTGGAAAAATTTGCATATACGCGTCTTCGAGGGTCTCATCGTCGGTAAAAAACTCGACTTTGCTAATGGATTTTTTTAATAAAAAAATTGCGTGCAAAATTTTGTGCAACTTTCGCATTGCGAATTTCGCACGAAAAAATTTGCGAAAAATTCACGGAGATGCCTCTTGATATCAAGAAGTACTGTGAATTTTTGCAGATTTCTCCGATTATTAGTTAAGTTAAGAAATGAGAAAAACGAAATTCACATAATAAACGATTACTCATCCAATATGGCGGCTATCGGGCTGAAGATGGGCAAAAAACAATCTTAAGCCAAGTGCCTTCGAATTGCTGATACGAAATCTCGTTTGGGTTGGGGGCCGTTTTTGTATGGAAACCCGGCGAGACCCTATCAATATGTTATTAAGAAATTTTAAAAATCACTTACTCTAATCATTAATTTAACTACTATACTAACCCTTCTTTGATACAGGGCGTCGTATACGACCCCAAATTTTTTAAACGATCCCAGACTCTTTTCAACTTTATGCAATTTCAACAATTTTTTTTGTTCATTCAAATTCATTATTTAGCTATATAACCGATATTTCCAGGGAGGTGTGCCAAACAAGGGCTAATGATGTAAATTATATATAATATAGAACATAATATATTATTAATTTACAAAAATATTGTTTTGTGCAATAGAGTGATTTCTGATATCTAGCGTATTCGAAATTAAAAGAAAAATAATTTGTTTGTCATACTAAAGGATTCTTAAACCGACCTAAATTTGGTCCCCTCGTCCTACAGCTATTGGTTTCAATAGAGCTTCTATTTCAAATGTACATAAAAAATAGATATGATATTATATTATTGTATATTTACCAACACAATTCATGAAAAACGCTAAAGCGCAGAATAGACTAGCGTTGACGATCACCATTTTCTATGATAGATGATACTTGTTTACGAAAAACTTCTCGAACAGCATGACTAATGCATATTCTAAAAGGTGTTTTCAATATATGCTAGTCACTATCTCAAGTATGTCGCTTGTCCTTCTAGATTAAGGTCTCGACAAAGATAATTTTGGACCAAGAAAAATATTATAATTTAAACCTTTGCTCACAGCATAAAAACAGATTGCAATTCATGATTTTATTCCGGGAAAGCCCAAAACGAAAACTACTCTTATAACTTTTAACAGAGGAAAGCTTTGTAATAGCTATGTCAATCAAGGAGTCAAATTGCGTGAATGTGAAGCACTAGAAGATTTTGTAGAGGGAGATAAAGAAAACGGTATATTTATCACTTAAATGAATATATTATACATGAAAAATAAATAATAGGGTTGGTCGGAAATAATGAATTCGGGAATTCGAAATCGCTACAACGCGAAAAAGTAACGCGTTAAGATCTCAAAAAGGTATAATTAATTTGGAATCGATGAACATGTAGCTTGGTT
Source organism: Andricus kollari (assembly GCA_932074435.1). Lineage (NCBI taxonomy): Eukaryota > Metazoa > Arthropoda > Insecta > Hymenoptera > Cynipidae > Andricus > Andricus kollari. Next base: position 11,144 of record CAKNWW010298449.1, on the reverse strand, counting down.
ACCCGCACAAAAAAAATTTTTAAGAAGTTTCTTGTTTGGAGACTTTTGAAATTTTCTTTAGTTTTAATTTTGTTTTAATACCTGGAGGTCGAAAAATTCTTCCCAATTTTTTGCGGAATTTAGTTAGTTATTATTTTCTAACAGAAGATTCCTATTTATTTCACCCTTGTTTTTAAACAAAATTCCTAATACTTGTTGCAAATAGGAGAACATTTTTTTCAGGTACATTAAAACTTTCCAGTGACTAAAATGCACTAGGATGAAATCGCCATGACCCAGAAATCAAAATTCGAAATACAGCGAATTTAAAAATTTTTTATATTGGTGTTCAATGAAATTACGGCAAGTTTTTAAAAATTGGTATTTAAGAGAATTTCTTTCTTCTGTATTTACAAGCTAAACATGTTCGCATATGTACAGAAGAATTTTTGAACCATCATTTATCAAGAGAATTATAATTTGTATCAACAATTTTGAAATTTGCATTATTTTTTGTTTCTATTTCCTGAGCCTTGTCAATTTTTTCTAGTGTATTTCTATGCTGAAAAAGCCTGCACATGCTCAGCAAAATTTTAAAGTACAAGTTGCAAAGATAATTACAGTTAATACTACAATCAAATTCGTTGTTTTTCTAGATTCGATTCCTAAGTCTTGGCGATTTTTTTCCTAGTGCATTTTTCTCACTGCAAAGTTTTCAAGTACCCGAAAAAATTCTTCTATTTACAAAGGTGGTAAGAATTTGTTTCCGTAAACAGGGCTGAATTAAATAGGAATTATCCCTATTAATTATTAATTTTGAATCCCAGAATTTGTTATTTTCAACTCACCCTATTAAATAACCAGTGCAATTTGTAATTGCTGGCAAGAAATAAATTATTACAGATCTTGTGGAAAATCAAAATGTGGACAAAAATGAATCTGATATACGTGAAGGTTTCTCGTTTTTGAAATACAATTTGGATCCACCGAATGAGGTGCAGGATAATGGGAACTTGTGTTTTGTGGAGCGAAATGAATATCTGCAATCTCACAATACTTGCGAATATTTGAAAATATTCCCTGTCTTGCGGACGCAACTTGGTTGGCAATACTGGTGGAGGATTTCAATCGCAATTTTTCAAAGGAGAAAAATGCTTTATACGCTATTTGGGAAAAATGATCAAACGCCAGTTCTTTGATTGGCGTCAACAATCAAGATCTTTCTCAAGATTAACTCGAAAATCCCATCGGTATGCAGTGATCTAAGAACTTTAAATTGGTTTTATTATATCGCTTTTTATTTGTTTCTATAATTTCCTTGAAGTCCAAAAAGCAACAGAAACTTTCATTTAACATTCTTTCTGTTATTATTATTATTATTATTATTATTGCCTGTTTTAAAATGATTTATTTGATATATTTCTGTATGATATACCATAACGACTTTATTTTTCAGATTCTATCATCATTGCCTATTTGCCTCAAATTTTTCCCCTGACGACGGCCTTTAACAAGGATTCAAAGAAAGTTTTTAGACAATCGAAGCCTGAAGTTGCAGACAGTTTTTTCTTTGTCGTTTACGTAAGCAGTGCTCTTTTAATTTTCAAGATTGCTGTATATACAATTTTCTTCCTCGAATATGATTGTTCTCAAATATTTTAGGATGCGAATTATTATTTCATCAAAAAATGTTTAAAAAGCTTCGACCTTTAATTGATTGATTACGATATAAGCTACTTTATGAAAAGTCATTTAAAAGCATTGGATGTGTGCTTCAAGATATTTCATGTTCTCAACGCAAATTATCCTACCTCTAGCCAATAGGTGTGGAATTTTCTTCAGCGCTAAGTATATCTTATTTATATGACATATGATATCAACAGTACTTCTCAGGAAACAGTGGCAGAAAAGCTGTACGCAAATGATCCTACCATGAAGTAAGTTTTAAAGATTTGCGATAGAAATATTATTTATATAATCTTGACGAGACAATATTTTCTTTATCTTAATGTTTGTCTATGCAGAGAAGCTTTATGGGATGGGAAGCCTCGCTACAATAATTAGAAGTCTTAAGCGTCGATCACTAAAATTCATACTTAAAGTTTTCAGTATATAATAATTGTTTCTAACATTACTATATTTTTAAGACTTCTGAATAATATATAGTACATCGTTATGTTAAAAGGAAATTTGATTTAATTTCGTATTTATTGATATAAGATGTTTTCAAGACGCGTGTTAATAGTTCAGAACAATGTTTTAAGAATTTATAAGCTTTAAAGACTTTGAAAACGATTCTGTGATTTAAAAATAATATTTATTGCGAGTTAGGTGGGATTTAAATATTTTAGCTCTGAATTAAAATTGCATTGTTACATATTCAGGTACTTTTTTCGTATGTCAAAAGGTTTGATTAGTCACTGGCGAATATTTTATAGTTTAACCGAAAGCAGTATGTACGTCTGCATTGTACCTGAGTGCGATAGGAAGTTTTCAAACCTTAACAGTTTAAACGTCATTTCAAATTAAATCATAATAAATATTTTGACACTATGAATCTCGTCAGTATAAAAATTAATAGCGAAGGCCCAAAACACTCTTCTGTTGAAACATCGAACGCATGTCACGAAAAAAACAGTGAAGTGGAAAATGTAAATACTTCTCCTTCTATAATACTATATGATACTCAGGGGTTGCTACGTTCCCCTATACCAAGTACTTCTGGTACTGAAGATGAGGAGGCATTTTATAATATTGTCCAATTCCAATTGCAGCAAATGATAACAAGTTCGTACAGTAAGCCTTCTTTACCTAGGAAATTTGTTCAAATTTTTATTGAAGAATTGGAAAATATTCTAAGCCCTATTCAACTGCTGCAAAGCCAAGCTGAATAAGTCTTCTTGAGAAATTCAGTCAAATTAGAGGATAAAAAAACCGATTTGATGTTTGCAGCATTTCCTTCAGTGTTTGAAAGTAATAAAACTGAGTTTCTAAGATTAAAGGACATCCAAGAAGGTGATTTTTTGATTGCTCCCTCTTCTAGAAAGACTGGTGAAGATTTTGAAAGCAAAAATGGAGAGGAAGTTCCTAAAGATCGATCAGCACAAATCATTCCACTACGAACACTTTTAAAAGCTTTTTTAGAATCTAGTAATGTTTTGGATTGTATTCTAGAGTATATGGCGTCTTGAAGAACAAATAATTCAACAGTTCTTTCTAAAATTATGCAAGGAGAAGTATGGAAGGAAAATACTGTAAATCAGGAAGGCAAAATCTGTTTGCCTCTGTCAATGTTTTTTGATGCCTATGAGACTGATTTTTGTTTTGGTGTTACGATTAAGAAAAAAGAATTTATATATAAGCACTGACCAAAAATTTTCCTTCTAAAAATTGTATTTCAATAAATTCTTGAATTTATAACTTCCGAGTATAAGTAACTATACAGAGTGCCCCACCACCTATGAAACAGCCGAAAGTATGTCATAGTGCACAAAAAATAAACAAAAAAGTTTCACAGCAAAAAGCTGTACTTTAGGCACAAAAAAGCTTCCAAGATGGGCCTGATCAACCGATTAGGAGCAAGCTTTAGCGACCACTTGTATGTACACACTATCTTAACGCTTGGGACACGTACAAGTGGTCGCTAAAGCTCGAAGCTCGCTCCTCGTCGGTTGATTAGGTCCATCTTTAGAGCTTTTTTGTTTCTAAACTAAGCTTCGTACAGCTATTTGGTAGAGGACTTTTTCGTTTTTTTTGTGCTCTATTACATACTTCCAGCTGTTTCATAGGTGCTGAGAAACCCATATAGGGTGTTCCACTAACCATATAACCACTTGTACTATGCGATAGTGAACAAAAAAATAATCAAAAAAGTCCTCTAGAACAAAAATTGTGCGAAGCTTAGTTTGGGCAAAGAAAGCTTCAAAGTTGAGCCTAATCGATCAATAAGGAGTGAGCTTTGGGGAACACTTGTACGTGTCTCAAGCTCTAAGATAGTGATTGCTTTTTGGCAATACACTTCAGCTACCGCATTAGGCAAGTACCCGTCGAGTTGTCGCTCTTCCATTGCTTATTGTAAAACGCAAAGTTCAAACCTACAAGACTTTTTTAAATTCGGAATCCTTCACTCTAACATTTATTAACAAGTTCAAACTAAGAAAATAACCTATCTCTTAACATTTATGTTACATGACTTGTAATAAAACTAACCTTAACCTGAAAATTCGCGAAACCCTAACAACAAAAGTAACCCCTTTTGATTCCTTTCAGAATTTCGGTTACATACCTTGTAACCTCGCAGAGTAGCTGTTGCATAGCCTGTAACATAACCAAAAAAACTCAACACACGAGAAATTAAGAAAACTTGCTTTTTCGAGAATTTTTAAGCAATTTTAATATAAGATAACAACTTTACCGACATACCTTGTTACAAAAGTAAAAAATCTAATAGTTGGAGAAACCTACCAAGATTCCGTGCTTAAAATTTTTTTACCAAGATTCAAATAGCAAAACATTTTTACCGACAAAAAAGTCACAAGTTTCGATTCCTCACAGAATTTCTGTTACATAACTTCTAACAAAGGTTGCGAAACATAGCATACTTTCTTTCTTGAAAATTTGTTACAAGAAATTAAAAAAAAAGCACGCATTTTCTAACAACGAAAGTCACTCTTTCCGGTTCCTATCTGAATTTTTGTTTCCCAACTTGTAACATAAGTAACAACAAATGTCAACATTGGCGACACCTAGAAAACTTTATTTCTTGAAAATTCCTTTGCCCATCCGTGATATTTCCCCTACAATGAGTCAAATTTTCATGCAAGACCCATTCACCATAGTGAAATCTCACTGTTTTAAACCTATCGAGCAAAGTTCAATGCCTACAATTCGAATCCCTGATAAAAAGTTTTTCAAACAAACATGGAGAAAATACCTTATGAGTTACTAATCCGACAGGAAATAATCCACATTTTCGTAGACTTAAGGAAGATTTAACAAACTTAACAGCTTCTCAAAAGCTTAGCAAATTTGTTCTGCAGATGGCACTTTTTTCTTAAAATCAGACAAATTTCTTTGCATTTTTTGGTCAAAAGGTACCCAAAAAGCTTCGAAAGCAGAAACCTTAAGCATGCAACTGAAAGTAATGCATTATTTCCTGAAAATGTAAGAAAGTTTGACTATTTAGTATTTTCTGAACGCGAGAAGTTTTACTAATTGGTGACTTTGCTGACCTTTGCTCGTTTTTAAAGAATTAATTAGAGTTTTTAGTCAATGTGACACCTTGCCAGTCCTATTCTTTGATGAAGAAACTACCCACAATATCTATCGAACATAAATTCCAATCATGCATCTGCAAGTAGTGCATTATTAAAAAGCAAAAAATCAAAGGCGGTTTAAAAAATTTGGAAAATCTGTAATCTTCAGAAGGCAGTTTTAGTGCCAAAACCTGATGTTTGAAAAAATAGTTTTTCTTTGATTTTAAGGAACAAAATAATATTACCAAGGATATCATTCAAAATAAAAAACTTTCAAAATGTTTTTTCCAATTAATTTTTTTTTACTATCGCTTCTTTCTGATTATTGACAAATGATTTAATTTCAGTAATTTATGCCTCTACGACGTCCCTCGGCATCCTGCCATTCCTGCCAACTTGGTCGTCTTTGTACAGCCCCAACCATGATACACCCATCGTCCCTGGCAGCGGGACGTTGTCGCGCAATAGGCTCTTGGGCCTTCGACATCATGGCTGGGTGTGGCTGGTTACTGCTGTCCTTTTGGAGGATTCCTCGACGAGGCTGCCTCCTTAAACGACATATAGGGTCTGTTTAATAAGTAGTAGGACTGACTTTCTATAGCCCAGACGGAGCAATAGAGGGATTTTTTTCACAGGCATGATGGGTGGTGGGGGTGTCAAAAACGAAATTCATGCTCGAATGAAATTCATAAAATTCATGCCCCTGAGCATTTGCGGAGTGAATATCGCGCGAGAAGTAAACCCTTATTGTAGGCTTCCATCGCTCTCTCAAAATGGACCGCACGCTCAAACAGCGCCAGTCAAAAACAGCTGATCTGTTCATTGTACCCTCTCCGTACGCCTGCTTAATCTTGGTGAAAGTCTCGATTGCAGACTTTCCAAGTTTAACACCAAACTTCAACGCGCAGTGCTGCTCGAGTGTGCAGTCCATTTTGAGAGCGTGACGGAAGAATACAGAAAGGTTCACTTCTCGCGCTATACTTACTCCGCGAATGCTCGAAGGCGACTTTAAGAGCATGCATTTGGTTCCTGACATCCTTCACCACCCATCCTGCCCATCAAAAACTCCCTCTGTTGCTCCGTCTGGGTTATAGAAATTCAGTCCTATTTATGGAACAGACCCTATACATTGCATCGTCCCCGGCATTTGATCAGTTTGAGGTTTTCTTTCTTTAGCTGCGCGATGATACAAACGAGGGGTTCTGATGCACTTCGCAGCTTTGTGGCCCTCCTTGCCGCACCTCCAACATGATTTGGTCCTGTCTGGACACGTACAGGTTGCTGCCAAGTGACCGAAGCCCTGGTCGCGAGTTCCTTTGGTAACTCCACAAAGACCTTTAGACTCCCTCTGAAGACTTTATTCGTGATGCTAACCTTACTGTTGTATTGCAGCTTTTTGACCGAAGTGCTTCGACCTGCCATACGCTGCAGAACCCACCTCGATGTGGATCTCTCCGCTCGTGGTTTTCCTGACCTGACCTGTCTGAGATTTCTTTGATGTAGTTTAAATCATCTTATAGACGATAGAAGAACGCGATCCATAAAAAGGCTCGCGCGGCCCGAAACGGGCATTTGGGTCTGGCGAGGCAACTCGCGGAGTTTTCCAGCAGAGTACCTTAAGGGTAGCGGGAAATCGTATTTCCCTCCACAAGCCTTATATATCCGAGCTAGCGCGGGAAGTCTATTGGACTTGGAATATTTCTACTTCCAAAATTCTTCTGCAAAACGAATGAGTACCTTTGGGAGAGGACAAAGATTGTATCTTCTAATTCTGATTGAAAATGGTTATTCCTATGAACGGAACTCTGTGCGGATGCACGTTATAGCATCAACTTTTCCTGGCGATATAAAAGGCATTTTTTTTCCTTGCATTTATTTTTGATATTTGGTACAAGTATAAAAGAGAGTGAAAATATAGTGAAATAAATTTCTCACCTTGCTGATGCATTAGCCGTAAATATAAAAATATTCTATTTGGAATGCAATTAAATTATGGCAAACAGACGAGCTGAGCAAGATTGCATCTTCTACTCGTGTCTAAGAAGTTTCATAATTTAATTTAGGATCGGTAATAAAGCTTAGCTTCTTACAAGAGGACGGGAGTTGTACTCCCTCATCCTGTTGAGGAAGCGACTAAGTTCGTATAACAGATAGAACAGAATATTTCTCTTAACTGTAGAATTTTAGACTTGAGAAAAGGTCTCACTATGAGAAGTGAAAACTTGAGGCCAAGAAGCCCTTGAAAATATTGCTTTTCCTTTTTGGATTATTCTGCTCTCTGTCTTAGAAAAGGAGCGCGTACACCTGCAGTCCGAGGATCGCTCAACTCAGGCTAGCTAGAAGGCACGCAGAGTTGCGTAATTCGCACTACGGTAGCACTTACCTGCGTAGGGTCGTAATCACAGCAATATAAGTTTTTGTATTGACACAATAGGATTAGAATAAAATGATAATTGCTTGGGAAGTAGAGTTCGAGATATAGGCAAAACTAATTATAACTGACACAGGTGTATCCTGGTTTGTACAGGTGACAGTACGTCGTACTTTTATGTTTAGCAAAGGCCTTTGTGGGATGTTCTTATACAGTTAGATCAGTCATTGACCTTAGACCAAAGAGTTTAAATACCTGCCTGCATATTTGCAGAAGAGAAATAAATATTCTATTTTGATTGCGATTTTACGTAGATGATATAAGTTTTTCTGCCGATTTTCTTAGGATAAAGTATCAGGATAAATTTAAAGAACAAGAGAGAGAGAGAGAAAATGTAGTAATTGTCAAATTGAATCGCGTTACCCGAAAAATATAAAAAGAAATTGGTTGCCAATAAGTTTTTATCGAATATTGAATTGTTTTGAAAGTGTAATGAATAAGAGTGTGTTTTAGAAATCTAAATTAAAGTTACATGCGAATAGAAAAAGAACATTGAGATCCTAGGACTAGATTTTAAGATAGCTAGATGATAGGAAAGAAAATTGTATTTACAGAATAGAATAGGTTTTTATGAATAAATCCCCATTTATGAAAAGATAGAATTGTATGCTTTATCCAAAAGGCCCCTTCTTTTATATAAGTTAAATAAATTAATTTTGTTAAGTAAAACTCTTACTTATACTAAGTTAACCTGCACGTATGCACAAATCTCAAAGTTACAATATATATCACCTTATTTTGCTATTATACTGTTAGGTACTTGCCAGCAGATTTAATCCGAACCGCTAAAACGAAGACGAGAGTAACAACGAACCTCATTTTTTCTAACCATCAATGTGTAACTCGCGGAGTTAGGAATATTGATATAAAATACCAAGCACCTTGTGAAAAATCTAAGTCATTATGTTGTTCTTAAAAACACATAAATGTTAAAATGGCATAAATATTAAAATGTCTCTCATATAAGGTTATAAGCGAAAAATACTTTAATATTTGCGCCCCATGCTTTTATTTCTAGTCGTAATATTAATATTACATTATTCTTATTTTGAGCCCCGTCTTAAGAGAAAATTATTTCATTTATTTTTAGTAAACTTTAATCAAAGTTTTTTTTTTAATTTTATCCAGACCACGGTCGTAGATACAGTTCCGGAAACTCCGGTGGTGGGGGTTGCCTCGAAATTTGAAGCAATTCGTAGTTCTTAAACTCGCCACTGCTCGTCACCTAATGGAGTGCTGGTATTTGTAACTCATGCACGTTCCCCACAAGGTGGCCATTTTAGTGATTTTAACACAAATCTAGTGTTTTTCAAGGGCCCGCTGTTTTTTTACGGGGATCGTGTAATAACACAATTTAGTGTTTTTTTACAGTATTTAGTGAAAAATTGAGTGATTTTCACAATTTTGGTTCTTTTGGCTCCAATTCACCCATTTTTTCTTCAAAGCGGTAGCAAGCCAATCTAATAGCAAATAACGATTGGTCAAGTGATTGCACTAGAGAATACCGTCCAAAAAGAAGCATTCACTAATCTTAATTCGCAGTTGATTCGTTAAGGTGAATTTGCTTTGTGAGGGTCCTAGACATTTCAGCCAATGACAGTGTTTCTGTGGATTACTAGTGATTTTTAGTGATGTTTTAATGCTTGAGTTTTAGTGCTTTTTAATGTTTTTTCGAGCGCTCGATTGTGTTTTTTCCCTGGAAGTAGTTGGCCACCTTGGTTCCGCGTCCGCGTGTATTGCATAATTACCTTATCTACACCTCGACCGTGTCCATACCTAATTATGATTAAAAATGTATCAAAGACAAAAAAAAAACAAGAGGAAAATACTTAAAAATGTGTTATTATTTGTGATGCTTAATTTTTGGTAATTTATCGTGTTGAATGTATGTAACCATACGCTGTCGTGTGCCGGTGTGCAAAAAAAAGGAATATACGACAAAGATGCCTGATCATTTGTTATTGTTTATAACGTTCATAATTATTAATTCTTTGTCGTGGTTTTTCATCATGCCGAGTTTATCTAGTGTGCAGCAGTGTCCGAACAAGTCGTGCTATCAGGATAACAAAATTTCAGTATTTAAAGTCCCAAAGAACGAGAAATTGCGCCAAGAATGGGAAGCTTCGATTCCCGGCATCAGGGTCCTGGGATCGTCAGTTTTATTTGTAAAAGACATTTCAAACCGGAATGTATAATTACTCAAAACATAAAGCGTGACTTGAAAGGAAACGTTATTGTCCAGGTAAGAATTTGAAACATTAATTTATGGTCATTTAAGGTTTACAAAATCATTTTACCGTCTATCAAATTCTACCCCTTATATATCAATAATAATTTACTTCCATAAAATATAATACAGACCTACAATAATGAAAATGAGAGGAGTTTATACGATCATACCTTTGTAACCACAAATTCGAAAGAAGAGTGTGTCAGATTCTCAATTAAATTTATATAGACGTATAGGTATAGGCAGATGCTTTTTTAAGCACTACATTTTTTTTATTTTACTTTTTAGGTTTCCTCGAAGAGACCACATCTGGTGCGATCAGCTATTCCTTCTATTTTCGATGGTTTGGTTACGGACGCTGAATTGAATGATTTTTGTCCAGGATGGAAATGTAATTTCAGAAATAATATTTGCTCTTAAATTCTTTTTCATTTATGCCGAATTCATTCAACATTTTATATAAGTCTCAATTTGTAACTATATTTCCGAATTTTCACCAAATAATTATCTTCTTTTAAAAGACTGATGACAATTTCTCACCAAAAGATGTACCTACATCGATTCCTAAAACAACGTTTAATGTATTATTTGATACCTCGATCTGTTTTGATTTTGAAGTTAATGGTAAATATTTGATCTAATTTTTTGTAAGATATAGAATAAGAAACAAAATTAAGTGTAAAATTTGCATTATAGTACATATAACTATGAAGTTAAATCGGTAAATGTTTATAAAGAAGTTTTCCATGTATACCACAACAATTATGATTATATTAGGCATAGCAATTCGCATTACTGTACATTAAACTTATTCGTTTTTTTTTTAAACAGTAGGTGAAGACATAACATCTAAATCTTTTAATATAAAGTTAAACAAACCATGAAATGTGTAAACAATTACATACGGGTGGCAAAGAAAAGATGTTGTTCACGTATCCCGTAACAATTCTAAAGAACAATATTGAGATTTATTAGTTTAAAAAAACTGTCGCGTTAGATTCCCAGCATCACGTCCATCAGAGTATTTATTATTATTATTATTATTAGTTGGGTTGAGACCGTAACAGCCCCTGACGCTTGGGTAATCCCGTTGCGTCCCCTAGTGAGCCTAAGCGTGACCCCAGAGTCCTCTCCACAGAGAGAGGACCGCAGCCACGCTGTTGGCTGATATGTCCGACTCACTGATGCAGTAACTGCCAGTAAGTATTAGACGTTTCCCTGCAATCGCAGGGCAGTGACAAAGGATGTG